>VUQH01056979.1:0-37293 GCA_015106775.1 Etroplus canarensis | reverse complement strand
CAAGACGGTAGTGAGACCTGCTATGATGTATGGTTTGGAGACGGTGGCACTGACAAAAAGACAGGAAGCAGAGCTGGAGGTGGCAGAATTGAAGATGTTGAGATTTTCCCTGGGAGTGACCAGGATGGACAGGATTAGAAATGAGTACATCAGAGGGACAGCGCATGTTGAGAAGCTTGGAGACAAAGTCACAGAGGCAAGGCTGAGATGGTTTGGACATGTTCAGAGGAGGGATGGTGGATATATTGGACAAAGGATGTTGAGGATGAAGCTGCCAGGCAGGAGGAGAAGAGGAAGACCACAGAGAAGATTCATGGATGTAGTGAAGGAGGCCATGCAGAGGGTTGGTGTGAGGGAAGAGGATGTAAGGGATAGGATGAGATGGAGGCAGATGATCCGCTGTGGCGACCCCTAACAGGAGCAGCCGAAAGAAGTAGTAGTAGTTAGTAAGAAAATTACTGGATCTAGTGAAGTGTAACCACGCTTTTAAATGTTTGGTTCTGTCCTCCATTGTCATTAAAGGACTTAGTATGAGTGCGACAGTATAAATATAGATGTTCTTTTCTGTGAAGACAGCGGCTTCATAACCCTCAGCTCATTATGACATCTCAAGCTAAGGATTTTTGCTATCGCTACCTTGGTGTTTTGAAACCGACTTGTGCTAGTTATTGACCAGTGAATGTATCCTTTGCAATCTACGTTTGAGTCTAAGAATAAACATAATTTAAACATGGACTTCATTTTTTATTCAGTATGACCTCAGGCTATTGACTGAGCCCATAATGTTATCAAGAAAGTGTTTACTAAAGTCACAAGGCAAAGGAGCTGAATGCTTTTTAACCATAGATGTCTATACAACTGGAACATCCATCTTTTGTCCTTCTGAGAACCTGTGTTCTCGTGTAGGGTTATTACATTTGGCGGTTCTGCACCATAGCCTTGATTGTTTTTCATCATTCTTCATCTTCTGATTCTTGTTCACAGAACTGTTGCCTCCCGTGAATCCCAAACAATAGCTCAGGTCTCAGGAGGTTCACAGTGCTTTAGCTCCTGGTCCCTAGCACAAAGTACCCAAGAGAAATTTCACTTTTGGATTGGGATTAATAAAAAAAAAATGCATCATATGTGAATTCTTTTGACTGTCTGGAAATTAGGTTGGTGAGATAAAATATCTTTGCAATTCTCAGAAACATTTTGTGAGCTGAGCAATCCACAAAAACACATGAGGCATGCAGTGTTATTCTTGGTTATGCGTATTTATAAATGTAGCATGCATGCATGCATGCAGACTCGTGCAGTATTGAAAATGATATCTAAAATATACTGTTGTCAAACTTTGTAAGATAGCTTTTGTGACTTTTACTGATTATGGATAAATAAACAAGGTGTTGCCAACCTGTGCACTGTAACCAAAAAGTGAAGAAAAAAGATTTACCGCTACAGGAGCTGAATTGTTTGCTGGAGCTTTTCCAAACTTGTGTGGTTAATACCCATGATGGCTAGAAGACCTCATAATGTTTATGAGATTGTGGTGTGAAAGGTTAAGGTCACACAGAGTCAGATTGAAGGTGAAAGCATACCAGCATACCAGCATACCAGCTTTCACCTTAAGTTCTAGGCATTTCATTTTTTCATTAAATTCTTTTTACTCTACCCCACTTTGCATGCAAAACAGTTTTTGAGCAGCTAATGGAATATTATATGTAAAAGGAAAAAAATGCAAGAAGTAAATATTTGGTTCTTCTTTTATCAGCCCTAATCTGTTGAAACATTTCATATGGAATCATTGTATTTACAGTTCACAGCAGGCTGTATAACTGTATATCTGTAAGGGTTTTATCTGTCATTTAATTTACTCACCAAAATTATACAAATGTGTTTGTTCTGCTTTGTTGTTTCTTTCATGAAAAGAAATTATGTAAGTACTCATTATTACTTCAGTATTGAATTGATCCATTGCAGTGTCATGTTTGCAGAAGCTTTGAGGTTGGTGGGTAACCCTCCATTTTCTCTATTTGTCCACAGGAAAATATGTTGGAGTTGCCCAGAGAGCTCAGGCAGCTGGACGAAATACGTCACAAGCGGCATGAATGGGCTTCCAGTTATTACCCGCTCACAGAGCCGGGTCTGCTGGCTCGCTTCAACCCAGTACCTCAGTCTCCAACTCAGGGCTCACCTGCTGCAGAGGACCAAAGTAAGAAAAAGCCAGACTTCCCTGAACCTGCAAATCTGGATACACCTTCATCACAAATGGAGCTTCTTTTTAAGCAGGCTAAAACAAGCCCTTTGAGGGTCACCAATGATTCTGCTGTGGATGTCTCAGCTCTTGCTCCCGCTGCCGTGTCAGACTTCTCCAAAGAAATGTCTGTCAACAGTTCCCTGTCTGCAGGTATGGGCAGAGGACACATAAAAGTACAAGTGGATATGAATGGTTGCGGGATGTTCTTGGGGAAAGAGCAGACATCTACTCCTGTCTTTCCTTCCATAGGAAGAGGCTTCCTCCTCCGTGTGCCACCCACTCAGATCCCCAGAGAGCATGTTGGGGATAACAGAAGTCCATACAATATGGAGATGGTTTCTTTCCAAGATAAAATGCCAAAGCCTGACCTCCATGAAAATGGCCTGCCTAAAGATGCTGGTGGTTTGAGAGGAAAAAATTTTACACCAGCTCCCCAGCCCCTCTCCTCTTCACTGGCCCACTCATTCAGATCTTTCAGATTTTAAAGTAGGCATCACAAAGCCTTTAAAGGACATCTTTCAAATGTTTGCTGATTCATATGTTGGTTCTGTAGAATGAACAGTAGGTGGCAGTAAATGTTCGCTTTTTGCAAAGCTTTTTTGATATTGTATGTTTCTGAAAAGTCATCTATATTTCAGGAAGCTTTCACTATTTGGTGTTAGCTATAAAATATTGTTTAAGATTAGGATCATATTGGTTCTTTATTAATGTCCCTGTTTTACCACTAAATGTTTTGATTGAGTTGTAATTGCGTGCACTCTTACCTGCACCATCTAATCGAAAATATATTTCCAGTATAAATTCTTGGATAAATAAGAATCCAAGTGTTTTTGTTATTGTACACTTTATCATCTGATAGTATCTCAAAGTGCCAAGAAGCAATGGATTTGGCTGATGAATCACAAACTACAATCAAAACAGCTCTGCAGTCCCATTAATGTGCTAAGTTTAGCGTGATTGATTGCCTGGACAGCTTGCATTGCAGTTAATTGATTGTGAAAAGCAGAAACAGGCATTGATGGATCTGCTGTTAATTGAGCAAAAACATTGCTAGCTAACACTTCTTTTGATTACTGGTAACCAAAAAAAAAAACTACGAGACTTGGCGCAGCATGAACAGTGATACTGATTCTCTGCAGCTTCAGTCATTGCTGCTGTTACTTGATCACAGGTGGCCAGCACCTGCCATGTTCCATAAAGAAGCTGATCTTATCCAATTAATTTGCTGCTTAAGATGCCATGCAGATTTGCAGAGCTGTACTACACAGCCATTTTTGCCCGAGATCAAAACAAGCCATGGACACAACAGCAGGGCATTTCTGCAGAGCAAATGGGCCCCCCCAGTATTAATCACATCTTATTTCTATGGTTATCTACATGCAGAGGCTTGGGCCCTTTCCAGAGCTTTCTAATTGAAAGCATGAAACAGATAATGTAGGATTTTAATTAACTGGGAGGCAGCCTGACACAAAGCCTTGCTTCTCTCTTAGCAACCAGCACCTCCTCAGCTTTTGCTTAGCACAAGCAGGGTGGATCATACCCATATGCTTCTTTTAACCCTTTGAAACGCTGCTGTTGCTCAGCCTGTATGTGTGAGGATTCAGCAAGGAACAAAAGATTTATCACATCATCTTAATACTGATTCACTTGATTGTACCTATGAGCTGCCACACTCATCCTGCAAGTTCGTGCTGTCTCACAGCGGGAGGATTCATTCCACCTAGTTCAGCTAGAGCTTATTTTATATCTATATTTATCTGTGTCACTCAACAGTAAAGTTGTGGGGGCGATACGGGTCTCTGTGGGGCCATGGAGGAGAGGCTCCTGTCATTGACCACCAGATTGGAGCTCTTATTTTAGAGGACCTTGCATTTCCTCTCCGTCACAATAATGCCTTATGTGCACCACTTCCTGTTTCTCAGGCCTGTGAGGAAGGAACTGCGCGCTTGTCACACGGTAGTCACCATTTCCTCGCCCCCCACCCCACCCCCACCCACCCACAAACTTCAGACAGTGTTATGTCCTTCAGAGAGGAAAGATGACTGCACCTTCAGCATCACAGCAGGATGCGGTCAAGCTAATTTTAGACTAAAAGTCGGAAAGGTAGCGCACAGACATAAACACAAACTTTAGGATGTCCAGCTGTGTTGATTTAGTGTCCGAAAATGGAGGTTCTACCGTATAAGAGCAATTACTGTTTTGACTGAGCAGTGCAAGATTCAAGGCCTCTTGGTGTGATGGAAATGGGTCATTCACTGAACAATGATTAGCACTTTAAAAGGCACATTACAAACCATATTCATTATTCAAAAACAGTATCAGTTAGCAAGAAAACCACCCAAACACGTGCCAGGGTGCATTATTGATCACCAGGGCTGTGCTGTTGTGACAGCACTAAAAACAAAGGTGTTGTGTCTCTCCCACCCCCACCACCTTACAACTTTGAGAATGACACTGTGTCTAGGATGGGTCAGTGCTCCTAGGCAACCTTCCCTGCTCCTGATCAGGGTTAGGCTGCAGATTTGTTCATAATTAATAGGTTTTTGTTAATTATTAAAAGTGGAGGGACAGTTTAATAAAAACCACTCACTTTAAATGGCAGCTTGTTAGGTTTGCACCTTGTTGTAATGCATCATTAAAATTCATCGTTGAGGTTGCTGAATGAGCACTCATTCAGATCATGGTACATTTATCTGTTAATGCTGAGGAGAAGGAAAGCTGATCAGTGTTTGGACCAGTGGGTCTTTAATAATCTGATTGTTTGTGAGCTTTTTAAATGTTTCCTCATGACTGAACCCTGCCACTGAGACATTTTTGAAAGCCTTTTTTTTCCCTCTGGGACTTTGTCTATCCTGGCATGGCAGACTTGGCCAGAACTGACTACTTTGTTGTTCTTTCAACAAGCCAATCAATCACTTGGTCTTACCAGAGTAGAGTGGCACAAAGTAAGTGATGCATAGGCTTTACTCAGCAGTTCTAACTGTGCCACAACAGCTTATGTTGACATATGTCAACACAATTATATCATTTTCATTATTTATGTAACCACATGTAATCCTTTTGTATTTATAGGGAGCAAGGTATATAATCAGATATCAGGTTCCACTATGCCACTAACTGTAACCCTGCAGTCAGTCTTCCATCTGTTAGGAAAAACCTATTGAATCCCGCTCAACTCCTCTGCCCCCACAGCCCCGTTCACCCCCTTTCTTTTTCTCACGTTACAAACAACCGTCTTTTACTCTCCCCAGGTCATATTCAATGGGACAATTAATATTTAACGTGAGAAACACTGACCTATCCAGATGGCCTCTCAAGTACAGCAAAAATGAGAACAAAACACAGCATCAATATTTCAGCCAGCCTCACTAATGGTATGCACGTATCCCCGCAGTCAGGAAGACCCCTCAGTATGCACACATTCATTCAAATGCACACATACACAGATGCAGGCACACAATACGCATCTTTATGAACTGCTGCGCCATGTTTACTCAGGCAGCATGGCGCATCGGGACCTGGAGGGCCTCTCCAAAGGAATCAGCCATATTGTGACCTTCAGCTGGGATAGACATGCACAGAAAGGAGATGAGTGACAGGTGACGGAGCAGATGAGAATGCGGTTGGTGCAGAAAAGCAGAATTTAGGAATGTCAGCCTTGATCTGGCCAGAATGAACACATGAATCAGTCCAGCCTAGAATATTTCAGTGAACATTTTATGGATTACAATGAAATATTTATGCTTCTTGTGTAAATTTCTTCAACCACAAACCGCTATTGAATGGTCCATCACGGAATTAGCCAGTTTTTTACCCACCAAAAACACTAATCCGTCCATTCTCCGCAGAAAAAGCCTTCCAACCACAATCACCCAGGAGCCCAGGAAACAGCAGGATTTAACTATAGAAACTCTACATCATATCAGAAGACCAGCTTAATGTGTTTCAGAATTTTGGCCATTTCTTAATCAACCACAGAGTAACTGGCCTGGCCTGAGTCCCCGGGGCTCAGTCACTGCACTTTCGCACATAGGAGAAAATGGCAAAACAAGCGGGATGTTAATGATTTGTGCAACGAACATGGACATGTGTCAGAGACAAGCATGCAAATCAATGATGTAGGACCCCTGTCGAGCCTCTGACGCTGAGCAGTAATTCTGTTTTCATATCACTTTGGGAACTAAATTACTCGATTTTGGAAACATCCAAAATAATAGCAATGATTGATCTTCTGTAACAGTGTTAATATAAAACACCTAAGCTCTTTTCTTGTGTTGCTGGCGTTTAGATAAAAAATGAATTTGTTTTAAAGGTGTAGTTATTAAATTATTGGCCACCCCATCAGCTACAAATGTCTTTGATTGAAAAGAAGGCCTATTACGTGTTGGCAAGTTCATCATAATTAAACCCTGCATTGTGTAATGTGGGTGTGTACACACAGATGAGGGGCCTGGAGAGAGAAGAAACGGTGGCGGGGGCTCCCTGTGGCTGGCTGAATTAGTGCTCGATGGGTTTGGCCTGGCAGCTGGTCTTGAAGCCTGGCATGCTGACAGCCTAGCACTGTGGAGTCGTGTTGTCATGGCCAGCCAGCAGACAGTTAGGGAGGTGGCAACGCCAGGCACACCAACTCTGCCACCAGTGTGGGCTTTGTCTTCCAAGCAGCTTGCCATACTTGTTTTACTTATTATGGCAATATCACTGGATTAGTATGAGATTAAGCTGAGTAATTAAAAAGGGCAAATTACGTTCATGTCATTAGGGAAAACGTAAATGCCGCACTAAGCTGGTTATGACATTTAGCCATAATGAAAAACATAATCATTATGTATTTTAAACAGGTGTTGGTTCAAAAAACGTCTGTTGTTGCTTTGCCTTGTCCCAAGATCAGCTGACGGAAATTAAATGTCCATATGATTCATTCAAGTGAAATTTTTAATATGCTTTGTTAAGATGTGCTCAACAAAAAAAATCTCAAATAGTAAATTCAATGTCAGGATGCCTGTGAAAACTGACTTTAAAGTCAATATCCATTTGAAACTGCTGCTTTTATTGCCATCTATCCTGCTAGTTCATACCAAAAATAGTGACGTACTGGAAGTGTCATCATGTATCTGCTGCAGGCTGCTGAAGGTCTTCATAGTCTTTGACCACCTTTGTGTATTAAATGGTGCCACTGGTGGGTTTTGGGCAGATTCTGGGCCTGGTTTGTCAGAGCTGGCTGGGCCAGTCTTGGCCCAGATGCCACGGCTTCTGTCCAGGCATGGCACTGGGATATCTGTGGGGCCCAAGCACACCAGCTGCTATCTCTGTGTCACAGACAGCTGTATCTGAATATTCATACAAAGTGCAGATTAATTTGTATTTGTTTGGCCCCACATGGTGAGTCTTCAAACAGACCAAATTGAGAGACCACTCAAAGAAATCGTAGGTGTAAAAGCATTAGGTGTGGTGCAACATGAAAGAAAACTTTCCTATTCCCATAACCTCTGCTTTAGAGGGTGGATAGAGGAGCTGGTGGTTAATGCATGCACCAACAAAACGTTAAGTTGTTTATCATTCTGTGCAAATCTTATTGACATTAACTATGTGGCATGCTGGTTTACTATGTTTAAGTATAGCTTGGCCATCTCATGACTGGTTATTGGAGAACTGAAAGCAAGCTGCCCATCTTTTTTAACACAGGTTACTCCTGAGGCTGTTATGTCTGAGCTTGTGCTTGCTCCAACTTTTCCTTTGGCTGATGCCATTCATTTCATGCCAATAGGAGACTCCTAGGATAGGCCCTTACATTCACATTCAAACTAGTGACCACCATAGCCAGTAGCAGCTTGCTCAACTTTGGCCTCCATTGAGATGTGCTTTGGAAGAGAGCTTTGGTGGGTGTTTGGTCAAATATGCCGCTGGCTAACACCAATAGAATTGGTGAATGTGTATTGGTGAATGTTTTAAGGGTAAGGTTCTATAAAATGAGCAGATGGTCTTTACTTCCTTGCCTGAATAAGTGGAGTGAACCAGTGGGCATACAGGGGGAGATTTGTGGGTAAACTGTTTTACCTCCCCTCTCTTTGTTTTGTAATGAGGAAGGCAAAATGGTTGCTAAATGCTGATAGACAATAGCTCAGTTCTAATGAGAGTAAAGTGTTTTGGTGCTGCTGGTATAATTAAGATGAAGTGGTGCAGCTAATTATTGTAACCACCACTCACTTAAACTAAATGTCCACTATGTTGCAATTTGCCAAAATCCAAATTGAGAATATGTCTTAGAATCAATACTTAAAATTTAAAATATACAATACTGACAAAAGTATTGTAAATAAGTAAGCATTGCAGTCTAAATCCATAAGGATTAATATGGAGTTGTTTCCCCTCTTTGCAGCTATAATAGCTTCCACTATGGGAAAGGCTTTCTGTTCTATTTTGGAGTGTGTCTGTCTGAATTTTTGCCCATTCATCCAGAAGAGCATCTGTGAGGTCAGACACTGATGTTGGACAAGCAGACGTGGCTTGCAGTCACCATTCAAGTTCATACAGTGTGGAGCGCCTCAAGGCGACTTTTGTTGTGAATTGGTGCTATATAAATAAAATTGAATTGAAAAAAAAAAAATCCCAAAAGTGTCAGATGGGGTTGAGGTCAGGGCTCTGTACAGGCCAGTCAAGTTCTTCCTCATCAAACTCATCCAACCATGTCTTTGTGGAGCTCACTGGGGCAGAGTCATGCTGGAACAGAAAAGGGTCTTCCCAAACTAGTCTTACAAAGCTGGAAGTATAGGATTGTCTAAAATGTCTTGGTAAGCTGAAGCATTAACATCTGTCACTGGAAATAAGAGGCCCAGACCAACAACCCCATAGCATTATCCCTCCACCAAACTTTACAGCTGGCACAATGTAGTCAAGCAGATAGTGTTCTCCTGGCATTTGCATTTAGTCAGCAGAGCGTTGGCGACTTTTACAGCCTGTGCATCAGGACTCAGCAACTCTGCTCTGTAACTGGTCTGCCACTTCATGGCTTAGTTGCTGTGGTTTCTAAATGCTTCCACTTTTCAATAATAGTACTCACAGCTGATCATGGATTATCTAGGAGGAAAGAAATTTCACAAAGTTACTTGTTGTAAAGGTGGTGTCCAATTACAGTACGTACCATGCTCGAGTTCAGGGTAGCACGGTGGCACATTGGTTTTCACTTTCGCCCGGGTTCGAATCCAGCGGCCGGCCAGCTTGGGCCCTTCGCCTTTTCTCCCTGGGCTTGCGTGGATTCTGTCCGGGTGCTTCGGTTTCCTCAAACACATGCAAAGATGCTAGATTGACTGATGATTCTAAATTGACCATAGGTATGAATGTGTGCATGAATGGTTGTCTGTCTCTCTGTGTTGGCTCTGCAACAGACTGGCAACCTGTCTAGTGTGTACCCTGCCCTTCGCCCCATGACAGCTGGAATAGGCTCCAGTGCCCCCCGCAACCCCGAAATGGATGAGCAGAAGAAAATGAATAAATGCTCGAATTTAGTGAGCTCTTCAGAACAACCCATTCTTTCACAAATGTTTGTAATGGCAGACTGTATGGCTAGGTGCTTGATTTTATACACCTGTTTCAATGGGACCGAATAAAACACATGAATTCAATGATTAAAAGGTCCCAATACTTTTGTCCACATATGTAGGAAATGAATGCGATTGTGAAAAAGAAAGAAACATCTTATCTCTACAGTAAGCAGTCTACTGTATGTTAATCCATCACAAGACAGTAAAAACAGGTTACTGGGTGTGCAGTTTATTTGCTTGTGCAGGTGTATTATGGCTCTTATCTGTTGCCTGTCTCTTTGTTGACCCTGAGAACTTGTCAGGCTAAAACAATAACACCAGTTGTAAAACCCACAGATAGCGAAAGCTTTGACTTTTACTGAAAAAGACCTCCTAGGTAGCCACATTTATCTGGTGGGTGTTGTGGTAATTTATGGAGGAAGCGGTGTGTGGGTGTTCCTCTTCCATTTTAACCAGTATCCTTCCTTCGTTCACAACTGGGTATTCTGGTTATCTGTTGGTACCAAAAGCAAACAGTACACTAAAAAGCAACCATACAAAAAAACCCCACCTCTATTTACTAAGTCAAAATTTCAGTTGTTATACTACTTTCTGGACTATTTTGTCCAGAAACTTTATTTTGTTTTTGGTCTGGGATGCATTACACCATTCCAATCTAATCCCTCAGTAATGATCACTGATAATGTGCTTGATTTGGCCTCTGGAACATGATGAACTCTTGGTTGATTACAGAGTGGGTTATAAACAGAATACAAGTGATTGCAGCACCGACCTACAGGCAGAGTCAAACCCATTCAGCAAGGTGATTGCCCTTGCAGAGTGGGTGCAACACATAAACAGCTTACTCATAAACAGCAGGCTAATTTAAATATGCTGGACAGCAACATGTGTATAGGAGATACTGGCAACGAAGCAAAATAATATTTATGCCCTGTATTTTAATGTAAATTAATGACTTTCAATGCTTCTTTAATCATATACGACAACCCATCATTTCTTCTATTAAATGTGCATGCAAAATGTATGAATGTGAACATTTTACCCTTAAAATGTACACGTTCATAACCAGCAGTGTTCACATGAACAGGGAACATTTTGGGAGGCAGAATACCTTGCTTCTCTTGTAAACAAAATTATAGAACTAGTTCAAGTTGACTTCCTCCATGAGAAGTTAGGGCTTTCTAGACTCCAGGGGTCGATTTTCTAATTTTCCCTTGTGTAGATAAAATATTTTATATTGTGTAAATACAGATAAGAGCCACATGCTATTTAATCTTTTGAAATTTATGGTTGCAGAGTGTGGGTGTAACAGAACTTAGAGAGCCCTAAAAGGAGAAATTGATGCAGAGGCTTACAGTTTCCCATCAAGCCTGTGCCTTTGCTCTCTGTGGCACTGGGGCCAGAGCACTTTCCTGTCATTATGAGGGCTCCAGAGGAAAAAGAGAAGCAAAATGGTTTCCAGGTTTTACTTTAATGAAAAGAGGGAGGGTTAATGAGGGGGAGCCTTGGTCACAGGTAGCTGTATCAGTGGGAATCCAGAATAAAAGCGAAGGCAATATGGGTCACGGTGACATGACACAGAAGAAGGTCTTCTGTGGCTCTTCCGGATCAGACATAAAATAAATCTACACGTGTCTTACTTACCCATCGTAGTTTAGAGCTGTAGCTGAACATATTTCACTTCTTAGATTATCACTCATACATCAGTCTTTCAGTTATTATTCTTAGGCTGTCAGCCAGAAGCAGCCATTGGAACAATGCACATTGTGATGTCTGATGGTGACCAACCCTCACAATTCTATGAGTTATACCAGGGGATGATACCCATACTGTGGGGGAAATGGGTGTAGATTAGGAAGGAAAATGACACAATTTCCAAATTTAATTGTGTGTCACAGACAAAACTGCAGCAGGATTCATGTCAGCAAGATCACATTAGCTGCAGTTTGTTTTTTAATTTTGTATGGTAGATTATGATGGCAAATGTGTTGTCTCGCTGTTTTGATAATGATCACACAAAATAATTGGATGTTTTCTAAAGCCTGGTGAAGACAAATTCCTGGCATTTGCCAAACTGAGACTCGTTCATCAGACTGCCAGATAGAGAAGCTTGATTAGTCGCTCCACAGAATATGTTTCAACTGCTCTGGAGTCCAGTGACACCTCTCTATCCGACGCTTGAAATTGTGCTTGGTGATTTAAGGCTTGCCTGCAGCTTCTCAGCCATAGAAACCCATGCCATGAAGCTCTCAGCTCCCAGTTTTTGTGCTGAAGTTAATGCCACTGGAATTTACAACTGCAGTTACTGAGTCAGCAGAGAATTGGTGACTTTTATGCACTATGCACCTCAGCATTCAGGGACTCTGTAACTTTATGTGGTCAGCCACTTTGTAGCTGATTTTTTGTGGCTTCATCCACTTTGCAATAATCCTGCTAACAGTCCATTGTGGAATATTTAAGGGAGAAGAAATTTCACAAACTGCCTTGTTGCAACAGTGACAACCTCTTTCAATAACATGATGGAATTCAGTGAGCTCTTAAGAACCATCTATTCTTGTACAAATGTTTGCCTGTGGCAACGTGACCCAGTAAAACACCTAATTTTGGTGATTAAGAGGCGTGGCCCAATACCTTTGACCATAGAGTGTATACATAGTAAAACTTTAGAAGTGTTGGTTGACAGAGCCAGGGTCTGTTTTCTGTCTTTTTCCCTAAATTAAATTAACATTCAACAGCCTGTAATATTTTCTTCATATTTACCATTAAACATATACAGATCAGCCATAACATTACAAACCACTGACAAGTAAAGTGAATAGCATTGATCGTATAATAATAATGCACTGTTATACTGGAAAACCTTTGATTGTGCTATTCATTTGGATTCATTTACTGATGGCAGTGACTTCCCCCGGCTGGACAGTTCACCCAACCACAACATCAAAAAAAAAAACAACAACCCAAAAATCTCAATAATTACCTAAAGAAGAGAACAAAAGAGTACACCTGACATCCAAACTCCCAAGGTTCTGATGTGATTGAGTGTCTGTGAGATGCTCTTGAGCAAACCCATTATGCAAAGGCACCATCCCGCAAACCACAAATGATCTGCTGCCAATGTCCAGACACCACAGACATCCCCAGAGGTCAGTTGTCCATTCCTTGATGGGTCACAGCAAGTCTGATATCAAACTGAAGTCTCAACTTTTTACATTCCATAGGGCAGGGCAGTGCAGTGGTGTACTGGTGGGTGCTGTCATATCTCAGGTGATAGTTCCTGTTTCTCCCTTTGTTTCTCCTTATGCCTGTGTGGGTTTCCTTTAAGTCTCTTCTTCACACAGTCTAAAGGGTTGCACGTTAGGTAAGCTGGTGATTGGTCAACAGTGTGCAGGAGAGGGAGAGGGTGCATAGAATAAAATGCTGTATGAATATGTGAAAACGGTAAAAGCTCCATATAAAACTCAGTTGAGCGGACAGATTCAAACATCTGAACCAATTTAAAGTCATATCTACTGAGGCATGAAATTTGGATTTAGTATTTTAGCAGTAAAAATTTTATTGACATAATTTAACTTTTTACAAGAAACTGTAAAAAAAAATACATATTTTTACAATGGAATATGCTTATAAAAACATATTCCAGAAATATGTCACATTATACTTTTAATACATCAATATCTGCATCTTAATTTTTTCCACCACTTCTTTGGTGCCTGCCTTACATTATTTTCTCTATCTAGATTTTGCATCTGCAGTCCTTCTGATATTTGGCCAGCTCCAAGCCTTAAAAACCCTCCGCCTCCCATGCTTGGGATGTCCAAAGAGCACTGAGCCAAACCAGCAGTCCTGCTCAATTTGAATCTGTTTGTTTCTCCGACAGACACACCTGCTCCAAAGGGAAGGGGGAAAGAAGCCAATCAGTGTTTGCTTGCTGCAATGTCCAGCATCACACAAAACATCAGTCACTTTAAAGTTGTCAACCTGCCATCTTCTCCTGTAGAACACAGAGTTCCATGGCAACAGCTATTTAAGGAGATTGATGATGGGTCAAAATAGGCCTGGCGTTGGAGAGCAGACGGTGGCTATACTCTCTTTTGCCACCAAGGCTAGAATGGGATGGCCACGTTGTTTCTTGGTATTTTCTGTCTTTATTTGACCACTAACAGAAGTTGATGACAAGGAGACTCAAGCTGAAAACATTAAAAAAAATATTTGCAGTGAAGACTGCAAGTCAAACAGGCCAATTTTTAAAAAGCTTTTAATACCAGTTAATTGCAAGTTAAAGTTTTTTTTAAATGCTAAGACAAATAACACTGAACACTCAAGTAAATTAGAAAATAGCCAAAGTATACTATATTCAAATTACAGTATATCAGTTATTCTGCTGATGGGCTTCAATTTGTAGTGTTTTTCATGTCCCTAAGGATTAATCTGCTCTGATAAGGAAATCGAGAGATGCAGAGATAAACAAATGAGCACTCATTCCAAAAGAGGCATGCAGTATTTGTTGCTGTACAAAACTTCTGTGAAACATTGTAACATAATTTAAAGCAAACACATTTAGCTGTGCTTAAACAATCAGTGTGAGGGAACAATCCTCTGTCTATATAAGGGAGGAACTTCCCTCAGTTTTCCTTGCAGGAATAATGTTATTTTACATTGAGGGAAGTTGTTTTCGTACTGTATTGCAGTAATTTTTCGTGCTCCTGGTGATTGCCAGGGTCTCTCTTCCCTCGCTTTGCAACATTTCCTTATGAAAGCAACTTTGTAAAACAGTTACTTGTTTGGCTTTAAATCAAAAAGCCATGTGAGGTTCCACTTGGATCAAGGGCTAAGTCTTGTGCTTAACTTAGTTGGTTCCCAGCATACTTCAGCCTGGCATGAGGTAAGAGGGAGCAAGCCAGCTGCAAACCGGGCCTCATGTATGACCTGCCCCCGCCATCCAGGGGGGACTGGCTATAGGCATATTTTGGGGTGGGAGGTTCCCATGTCACAGCTAAGGGCATACTTTACAGCATGTTTTTATATTTGCTCCTCTGACTAGTTTCTTGACTCTTCAGAGACCTTTAATTCTTGGTCCCACTATGCTCACTGTCAATCTCCACATCCCCAGGGGTCATGTCTATCCATGGGAACATTGGTTGTGACAGTAGATTCCCCGGGGGGATGGTACAGGGTAAATCTTGACAGAATGACATAGTTTTGTCGTTCAAAAATTCTCTATTGCAGTTTAAGGTTACAAGAAGCTGTTGCTTAGAGACTCAACTACAGTATGAGCCATCCTGCATCTCCCTGTATAGATAGGTCACTTGCTCCTCTCATGAGAGCGTAGGAGCAGAAGGATGTTTCACCCCTCCTTGAGAGGTCATTTCTGTGGGAATTTGATGATATAGGTGAGAGCATGAGGGGTGATTAAGAGCCAGGATGTGCGTTAGACATCCTCTGATGTTTGGGAATTCCCTCATTAAAGGGGGACATGTTGATTGTCAATTCGAAACTGCGGAATAAACAGAGGCGGCTCCTTCAGCAGTTTCAAATAAACACACTTCTCATGTATTCAACATGGAAAGGTTGCTCACAAATACATACATATCCTAATTATGTAATTTCTTTTGGATTCAAATGGAAATTTGTAAGCTTGTTTTTTATTTGACTCACAGGGGAGTATATACTCTAAACCAACCACAGGGACCCACAGGGTGAGGGTTGCGTCAGGAAGGGCATCCGGCGTAAAAAATTTGCCAACTCAAATATGCGCATTCATAACCAGGTGATCCACTGTGGCGACCCCTAATGGGAGCAGCCAAAAGAAGAAGAAGAGGAAGAAGAAGAAGAAGAAGGGGAGTATATACTCTATATGGACAAATGTATTGGGCCACCTACACATTACATCTACAGGTGATTTTATGAGACATTCCATTTTAAATCTATATGTATTAATATTGAGTTGACACCCTCTTTGCAACTTTAACACCTCCACTCTCCTGGGAAGGCTTTCTACAAGATTCTGTGCGGCATTTGCATTTTCTTCCCATACTTGCATGGGTTCTTTCTGGGTACTCCAGCTTCCTCCCATAGTCCAAAAACATGCAAAAGGGGTTAGGCTAACTGGCAATTCTAAACTGACCATAGATGTGAATGTGAATAGTTGTCTTTTTCTTTGGGTTGGCCCTGTGATGGACTGGCAACCTGTCCAGAGTGTACCCTGTCCTATGGCAGCTGGGATAGGCTCCAGCAGCCTCCACAACCCCAAACTGGATAAATGGAAGAAGATAGATGGATGGATGGACATGCGGACAGACTAGAATTTTTTTGCTCACTCATCCAGAAGAGCATTTCTGAGGTCACACACTAATGTTGGCGGAGAGGGTCTGACTCACAATCTCCATTCTAGTTCATCCCAAAGGTGTTGAATGGGTTGAGGTCCAGACTACGTGTGGTCAATTCAAATTCTTCAACACCAAACTCTTCAGCTCTTTAGAATGACTCATTCTTTCACAAATGTTGGTGAAGACAGACTGCATGGTTAGGTGCTTGGCATTATACACTTGTGGCAATGGGAGTGAATGAAACATGGCATGGCCCAATACTTTTGTCCATGTTGCGTATCCATTTGTTAATGTTGTCCATCTAAAAATCTAACCAACCATTGTAATAAATCTCGTAAAGAAAAGTATTGAATATAAAAATGCCATGAAACTGAATTAATGTGAAGCCTTTAGAGTGGTCTGTACAATTAAAGATTCTTCCAGTTAACCTCTATCTGAGCATGCTGGATAATCTTTTTCTAAATAGCCTGGACTGCAGCAATTACAAATACTATTAACATTTTTTCACTGTATGGTTCAATGTCGGGGCCACATCAGGGCCCTGATGGTGTTGTTTTTTTTTCCCTTTTCCTGGTTCCCCCTTTCTCATGTCTGACAAATCGTTTCCAGCTAATTTACGATGGTCAAATGGTGGGAGAACAATACCACATGGACGTAACACGGCGCAAGCTATTCCACATGTCCCAGAGAAGAGCGAAGTGCTTGCAGGAAACACTTGCTGAGATAACAAGATAGTAAGGAAAGCAGGGCCACTGAAAGGCCATGCAGAGGACTGCAGATTCAAAGTAGGGGGGCTGACCATGGAGGTAAATGTCAGTGGTGAGGGGGTTCACTTGAGGTTGAACATCACAAATAGTCGAAAATAGTCTTCAGTTTGAATTCCATGTATTTCTTCTCTATTTGTAAGAATGTTATGTAAAAAGCATGAGATAGCCTCCAGCAATTTGTATAAGATAATTTTGCGCTGAGTTAGAAGTGGGATAGCACCTATGATCAACTCTGACCATCAGCTAAAGTCTTGCCAGGACAAATACTGTAGATCTCCACCAACATGATGGGGTACCAAGCTAGAAGCCATATGGGTGGGTATTGTATACACAACCACCCAACAGACTGTTGTCACTGCCAGTGTCTCCCACACACACACACAATGCTCAGCCTCCCCTCCTAGTGACAATAAGCGTTTGATAAAACAGTTTAGACGCACATCTGCTGAGGTTGATTATATGTATTTAGCCCAGATAATCAATTCTGGATCTCATGTGCACTGTAATTACAGAAAGCACCTGTGTCTGGCCCACCTGCAGTCATTACTACAAATGCCAAGCAGCAATTTTAACATAATTATTTCAACAGGGGAAAAGGAAACATTCAGCTGCAGTACAACTCAGTAACTTTACTATTTAAAATGCTGCTGTGTCTTCATCAAGAGAGGAGAAGCACTGTCTCAACAGAAATCCAGGAATGATGCACGAACAGAAACCAGCAGATGAAACATGCAAAGCCCCCTCCCCAAGGCAGATCAGTGTTTAAATCTTTCCAGCTGGGTTAAGGTTGAGCAATACAGGGGACATGGAGGACAGCAGGATCAAGGTTATCAGTCAGACTAATTGATGAGTGTAGTTGTTTTCACTGAGCCCAAGTATAAGCAAGAAGAGGAAAAGGAAAGCAGTCTTCAAGGCTGCCATGTTTGTGTTGTGAGGACAGAGGTGAGAGGTCGAGCAGAGCTTTGAGTTTATAGCTTTTTATACTAGTCCATCTATTTGCCACTGAGCTCCAGGGTGGTGAAGGGTAAGTTTCTTCGCTTCTGGTGGGAAAGGAGAAACAAGGAAGTGGCAAGCCCTCTCAAGATCAATGAATGTGGTGGAAAAAGGAGTGGCTCAGGGCAGCCAATAGGGGCTGGGCCACAGGGAGCTGCAGGGAGATAACGTAAACAAGGAAACCACCTGATGTGAGCAGGGTCAGATAAATGCTCAGCTCTCTGCACAGGCAGGTGCTTCCTGAGTCCTGCTCTCTCAATCAGTAGAGCCTCACTCATTCTCCATTCTTTCTCTGTTTTCTCAATCTGCTGCAGAGTTTTACCGAAGGTAAATAACATGATAGCACGGTTTCAGATCAACCCACAATTCAGCTACTATTAGTGCCTGCCAAAAGTAAACATTGTGGCACAGTAAAAAACAGATGCACTGAGATTCACTGAAATGATGACACTCACAAAGGCAGTAAAGATAAGACATGGGCTGTTTGTTGCTAGGATTGCATAATGTGAGCATGTGTTGTAGGGGTCTGTGTCTGCAGATAAAGTACGTTCACCTTTCAAAGGGGCAGTCAAGTGAATTTTGGAGATTGCGGAGACAGCGTTTGTTTCCAGCTACAGCCACAAAACCTGCATAATCTGAGAATACTTCTCCAAAGCTTACCTCCACTGTTGCTCTTTTTCTTTCTTTTTCACTTTGCTGGTTGGTCTGGGATTGTTTTGTGCTGTCCAGTGAGGAAGGAAGTCGGTGTGAGAAAGTGCCTGTTTTTTTGGGACCAACAGGAATTGGCCTCATCACAAGCGGTTCCTTTTTTTGCCGTTGGAACAATGCACTGGCGTCACACCCCTTGACTGGACCTCGGCATTTCACATGGAAAAATGTTCCCAGAATTCCGCTCCCAGGCTCGGGGTAAGGCCGAGGATGGGGTGAGGGTGAGAGGGCGGGAGGTGGAGGGCGAAGGCTAATGGCTGTTAGCAGAGTGGATGACACAGAGTGACCAGTGGACACTTGTCACCTCTACAGCCAGGGAAGGGGAAGGACCCCTCTCAAATCATATCAACATATCAATGTGAAGTTTAAAGAGACACTTGAACATTTACTTCTTTAGCTCTTGAAATAAGCCCCACAGCATAAACCCACAAATGCACATTTAAGTCCATATACACTTGACCTACTGGTGTAACATCAAGCCATCATCTGATCACTCAGTTGAAAGACTGTCAGCTAAACTATAGGTTACATAAGCTTCTCATAGCACTGTGTCTGTAATTGCCATGAGAGGGTCCTCAGATGTGAAGGAGATGGTGGAGGTATGGTCTGGCCAGCACTGTGTAGGCTACTGCCTACATGTCCTGGACTCTGATAAGAGAAATAATGGAGCTGTTAAGGGAACACACATAGCCTTATCAGCTCCATTACACAATACTGTGGAAAAGTCTTGAGCCACCTCTCATTTATTTATATTCTGCTTCCAAGGAGCCAGACTTTCTTGAAATGTTTTTAACGTGGTCTTGAGCAATAGTTCTCCGGGCCTTAAGAAATGGGAAAAAAGCAAACACCTGACACAGGACCTAAGAGATGCATCAGGCCTTTCAGTTGCTCCATTTACTGGTTGTGGAAGCCTCATCGGAAATGCTCTCAGTGGAAGGGTGGTTGTCAAGAAGTCATTCTTAAGGAAGGGAAACAGGGAGAAAAGGCTGAGGTATGCCAAATTACACAAGAACTGGACTGAAAATCAGTGGCAACAACAGGTCTTACGGAGTGATGAATCCAAATTTGAAATTTGAAACTGTTTTCAGTAAGTACAGAGGAGCTAACGAGAGAGGTACAACAGTGAGTGTCTGTTGTACAGTGCAGGCTCTGTTAGGGTTTGGGCTGCATTTCAGTCAGCAGTGTTGGGGATTTTGTCAAAATTAATGGAATTATGAACACAGAAAAGTACCATGAGGCTTTGATCCACCATGCAATACTGTCTGGAAAGTGACTGATTGGCAGCAGCTTCATATTTCAGCATGGTAATGATCCCAAACACACAGTCAGTGCAGTAAAAGCCTACCTGGATAGAAAAACACACAATGGAACACTTTAAGTCACGGACTGGCCTCCTCAGAGCCTGGATATCAACATTATTGAAGCAGTGTGGGATCATCTTGACAGAGAACTGAACAAATGACAGCCAATATCTAAAGATAGGCTTTGTGGAATGTCTTTCAAGAAGCCCAGAGAACTATTTCTGACAACTACTAAGATTGCCTAAGAAAGTTCAGGCTGTGTTTAAGAATAAAGGTGGTCACACCAAATATTGACTTTCAAGGTCATTACAGTTGTACAAATTCTGTTTTTTGCCTCATAGTGTAGTGGAAATGGTCCAAAAATTTTGAGCCAGGGTAATAAATGACACTGATAGTACATATGTAGACCTCGCACATTTGTGCTGTAATTTATTTACCTTGCAGTGCTGTCCTGTTGGAGGTGGACAAAATGCTCTGGTTCAAGATTCAAGAGCTTTATTGTCATTTTCAACCACATTTAGCTGACGCAGAACATGGTGAGATGAAATAACGTTTCTCCAGGACCTGGTGCATCATACAAACATATGACAGGAGGGATTTTTTTTTCCACAGTTTAAAATTTAGGTTAAAAATAAATAAAGTGCAACGTGTGCAACATAGTGCAATAGTTGCAACCCATGCAAAGAACAGTAAACAATGACAGAACAGTAAACAATGGTGTTATTAGGGGCAACGACTTACTGAAACATGTTCAAAAATAATGGTAATACAGTACACAATAAGCCAGGGGGAGGACCCCCAAAAGTGCTTTAGTTTTCAGGATACTCCTACTTAAGGTAGAACAAAGCGCAAAAATATTTTCCATTTTCTCTAAGGTGCCTATTATATGAAACAGATTCTTGGATTAAAATATTTTATTGCAAAAGTGGTTAAATTCACGGATATTTTGGAACACCCAACAAATAAAAAAAAATTAAAAAAAAGCAAAATCAATCCAAACAGGAGATGATACATGTGAACTCAATTAATGTTACAATGGAAGCTCTGATTCATCCCAAATTTGGTGTGACAGTGGGCAGAGGATGTGTCTTTATATGTGTGAAAAAACATAAGGACACATAAATATCTTGATGCACTGAGGAAATACAGCCCTACAAACACAGAAGTACAATAGGCAGAAATTTCAATTATGTGCATCTTTGATGAATGGATTCATTTACTTTTGAATAGTTTTTGCTGAGATTATCCCAGAAGCACCAACTACTAGGGTTTGTTGTAAAGGTCTGATTGTGCTGAATCCAGAATCCATCAGGTACAGTCAATGTTCTACATTAAAAATTGCATAACATAGTCCAAGCAAAATTAAAAGAGCCATATATGTCTAGAGACCACAAAAGTATACTTAAAACAGGGAGATACAGAACAAACCACTTCTTGAATATTTTTAAAATCTGTTTTAATATACAAATATTCTTGATGCTAAAATAGTATTTTCCACTGGTGAAACACTTTTTAATTCATCTCGTTACACCTCTTCATTGTCATCTGTGATAAAATGTGCCATGTTTGGGCACGAGCAAAATCAGTCCCATCACATCAATCCCAGTGGCATTTTCTAGGGTTGTTACAGTCCCCATCATTGCAGTACATGTGTGTAATGCCTTTGAGCTCATCTGGAGCCACTGTTTTCTCAAACAATGTGGCTTCAGTGGATCCTCATCCTCTGACTGTCCTGCCTTTGCCAATGGGATTCCATAGAACTGCCTTTGGAAGATGACTACTGTATGACACCACACTGCTGTCTGATTCATTTCTCTCAGAACATGTTGCCTAAAAGCATCTTCAGTTGGTGGGAGTTGTGCAACTGATGCATCAGTTGTTGATGCTAAAATGTACCTCAGCTCATCATTATACAACCCCCCCTCCCCCCCAGATTAGTAAAGTATTCTGATTCTGATTCTGATTCTGATTCTGATCAAGGCTAGTGCATGAACTCCTGCTCTCATTTCTCTTTTGTCCATACAGATGGAAGACATATGCTTCTTCCATGCTGTTGGAAAATCCAACATTTGGCATTTCTTGAAATATATATGTAAGACCTGCTTGTGGTGTAACAGCCTGTGAGGGCATGGCATGCAGGTAGATAGACAATCATAGAACTGAGCTCTGAGTTTCTCTGAAATGCCCCAGATTGGAACAAATCTTTCTCTCTGGCCATGTCCAGAGTGCATATAGACAGTGGATGATACAAATATTCCTTTGTGTGTATAGTAGACAAGCAAAACAAGTACATTTGTGTCATCACTTTTAATGACAAGACAAAAATGTGACTGGTGTTCCATGCAATACATCTCGCACAATCTTGTATCAGCCTCTTCTTGGTCACTGTGTAAATCTGTTAACTTTTAAACCCCAACCTGGGTAACTAACACTCTTCTCTGAAGAGATTCTCTGTGGTCCTCAATCCACAATGTAGCGGCTGACAAAGTTACATAGTGCAGACCTTCTTCCTACTACAGAGGTACTTTCTGTAGTTAGGACCATTTGTGCTCCCTTTAATAACATGTGCAGGTCTCTTGAACTGAAGAGCGCTTCATTGTTTTCTTTCAAGGTCTTGTATTGTTGGGAAATGGTCATACCTGTCAAGAACTAAAGCTACACAGTTGAAGCCCCCCTTTCCCATTAATGTTGCAGTTTTTCTCCAGATGTTTTCACCTATGTCATTAAATGTCTGAAATCTGAGTCATGGAGACGTTGCAAAAGGGCCATGCTATCAATGACATATGCAGATGATTCCTTTAAATTTGGAAGTTGCTTTATTTCCTCAACTACAGCCTCAATTGTCTTTGCAAAGTCAGCCTTTTTTTGTTTTCCTCACGCCTCCGTCTCGTCTCGTCTTCTACCGCTTTTCCGGGGGTCCGGGTCATGGAGGCAGCAGTTCGAGTAGAGAAGCCCAGACTTTCCTCTCCCCAGCCACCTCCTCCAGCTCTTCAGGGGGGACACAAGGCATTCCCAGGCCAGCTGGGAGACATAATCTCTCCAGTGTGTCTTGGGCCTTCCTCGGGGTTTCCTCCCAGAGGGACGTGCCTGAAACCCCTCAAGTGAAAGGTGTCCAGGAGGCAAAAAGTCAAATTCATATGTTATATAGACTCATTGCACACGAAGTAATATATTTCAAGTGTTTATTTCTTTTAATTTTGATGATTACAGCATGCAGCTAATGAAAACCTAAAATTCAGGATTTTAGAAAATTAGAAAATTGTGAAAAAGTTACAGTAGACTCATGGTGTCACACTCCAATCAGCTGATTAACTCAAAACAGTTGCAAAGGTTTCCTGAGCCTTTAAATGGTCTCTGTCTGGTTCAGCAGGCTGCGCAATCAGGAGAAAGACTGCTGACTTGACAGTTGGCCAGAAGACAGTCATTGACACTTTTTGCAAGGAGGGTAAGCCACAAAAGGTCATTGCTAAAGATGCTGGCTCTTCACAGAGTGCTGTATCCAAGCATAATAATAGAAAGTTGAGTGGAAGGAAAAAATATGGCAGAAGAAGGTGCACAAGCAACAGGGATAACATCAGCCTTGAGAGGATTGTGAAGCACAGCCCATTCAATAATTTGGGGGAGATTTTGTCAGTGCTCAAGAGCCACCGCATGCAGACATATCCAGGACATGGGCTATGACTGTCGCATTCCTTGTGTCAAGTCACCTCTGAACCAGAGACGATATCTGAAGCGTCTTAGATAAGCAAAGAAGAAAAAGGACTGAATATTTGCTTATTGGTCCAAAGACGTCTTTTCAGATAAAAGTAAATTTTGAATTTTATTTGGAAATTAAAGTCCTAGAGTCTGGAGGAAGAGTGGAGAGGCACATAATTCAAGATGCTTGAGGTCCAGTGTGAAGTTTCCACAGTCAGTGATGATTTGGGGAGCCATGTCATTTGCTGGTGTTGGTCCAGTGTGTTTTGTCAAGTCCAACATCAGTGCAGCCATCTACCAGGAAATTTTAGAGCACTTCATGGCTTCCTCTGCTGACAAGCTTTATGGAGATGCTGATTTCATTTTCCAACAGGACTTGGCACCTGCCCACACTGCCAAATGTACCAATACTTGGTTTAATGACCTCTGTATCACTGTGCTTAATTGGCCAGCAAACTCACCTGACCTATGGAGTATTGTCAAGAGGAAGATGAGGCACACCAGACCCAGCAATGCAGAAGAGCTTAAGGCCACTATCAAAGCAACCTGGGCTTCCATAACACTTGAGCAGTGCCACAGGCTGATCGCCTCCATGCCATGCTTCATTGATGCAATAATTCATGGAAAAGAAGCCTTGACCAAGTATTGAGTGCATACATGGACATATTTTTTCAGTGGACCAACATTTCTCTATTAAAAAAACTTTTTTTATTTGTCTTATATGATCTGATTTTCTAAGATACTGAATTAGCTATAAGCCATAATCATCAAAATTAAAGGAAATATATCACTCTGTGTGTAATGTATCTATAGATCAGTTTGACTTTTTAAACTGAATTACTGAAATAAATAACTTCTGGATGATATTATAATTTATTGAGATGCAGTTGTATATTTTAAGTTTCACCTCAAAATGCCACAGAGAAGCTTTAAATCAAACTGGAATGACAGCTGCACCCGCCCATTTCAGGACAAGGGCTGTGAATGATGGAAAGAAGCAGCCAATAGGAGCTGCACAGCTCAGTCATACTGTGTATGAGACCTGAATGAGACACTCTGTGGCTTTCTCTCTGAGTAATAATGTTATTTTTTAATAGAGGCAAATTCTCAGCACAGTCGTTCTTTGTGACATATGTGAATGAGAAGTTTTTGTAACAGTGTTGTGATTACAAAAATGTGAATTTCAGTGTTGAAGAGCAGCAGCTTGGTAAAAGTTTTAAGTGCGTTAGGGTTTTCCTTGTAGTTTACAGGTCTCTTTAAATTAATATTTCATATACCATTCTGTTGTCTGACAACTGGAACAGTAAAATATGTACATGAGAACGGATTTACTGTGAATTTGTTTTCTCAAAATGTAGTATACTGAGTATAGAGAGCAGGAGAGGATCAAAAAGATACAGCTAACAGAAAGCCAGCTTAGGTTAACTGCACTGAAGCACATAAAATAACATGGACATAGATATGAACACACATCATGACCCTGTCACCCTGAAGTTTATTAAAATCTCTTAACACTATAAAAACTGATATTCAGGATGTGAGCCTTTAGAGGCTCTTATATTCTTTCCATATTCATGGTTCTTTGAAGGAAGAGCTATGAAAGTTTCCTCTTTGACTTCCACCTGGTGTCAAGTGTCACGTTATTCCACTGCTCGCTTTCTCCACATTTCCTATCAGAATAAAACTATGTTTTGTACTTTAGATTATGCTGATCCTAGCATCCATTGTGGCCATCACTGTATACCGCCTGGCTGTTTTCCTTACTTTCTCAGCTAAACTGAGAAATAAGGACCTGAAGGATTTGGAGCCAATAAAGGAGTATGTAACACCTCAGATGGCCACTTCTGTCACAGCCTCACTCCTTAGCTTTGTTGTAATTATGATTCTCAATGTTCTCTATGAGCGAGTTGCCATCTGGATCACAGACTTTGGTGAGTTGAACATGCACCTGTACTTCTGTCTCTCTTCAGTGTAACATGGTGTAACGCATGATCCTTTCATATCTGACACAACAACAGAGCTCCCACGGACCAAGACAGAGTATGAAAACAGCTTGACTCTGAAGATGTTCCTCTTTCAGTTTGTCAACTATTACTCCTCGTGTTTCTACATCGCCTTCGCAAAGGGGAAAGCAGTTGGCTATCCTGGAGAGCCTGTTTACCTTTTGGGAAAATATCGAAATGAGGAGGTACTTTTAGTCTCTAAAGCTGTAAAACATTTAACTTAATAACTAGTTTTTCATGGCTCTTCATGTGTGTCTTGCTTCTGCAGTGTGATCCTGGTGGTTGTTTGATTGAGCTGACGACTCAACTGGCCATCATCATGGGTGGAAAAGCCATCTGGAACAACATTCAAGAGGTCTTGCTACCGTAAGGAGTCAGAATCTAAGATCTTTTTTAAACTCAAAGTAGAACAATTAGAACAACTAAGTTACACAGGAGCATTTTATGCACGCAGATGCATAATTTCCCCATGACAGAGAACAAAACAAATACAACATTTCTATGAAACAATGTTTAAAGGATGACTTTACTAGATGTTCAATTGGTTGAAAAGTGAAAGGACATTTTCCCCCTCAGGGCTGACACAAATTTCTCTTTGAGTTAAACCCAGTCCTTTCTTGTTTTGAGGAAACAAGTGGTTTACCACTGCACTGAGTTTTGACTGTCCAGTGCCCACTGTGCAGCTCCAAAGGATAATTAGAAATGCACAACAACCCCATGAGAAATATGTCATTCTTATAGATATACATAAATGGAATAAGCATGGTTTTTTATATTTAAAAAAGCTGTTGCCCTGCGATACTAGAGTGGATGACTGATGTGCATATTTTGTAGCTCATTGAGCATACCCTTTAACAATATCAGTCAAAGGTTGTATTTAAATAATAAAGACACATGCACTTTGTAAAAGTTAGATCAGATCTTGACATCTACTAAACTTTCACCTTCAAACTAAATTTTTGCTAGATGTCCATGCACCATTTAGACGTTTGCTAGAACTCTAATTATTGAAAAATTGGTAACTGGGATAAGCATGAACTCATGGTTGAAATTAGTTTAAATTCCAGCCTACAAAAGACATCTTTAACTTTTACGTTTCAAATTTATACACAAAGGAGCGTCTTTCTAAAAGTCAGTACTTTCCTGATAGAAAACAATGTTCATGGACGGCTGGTCCTTGCTGGAAATTGCTGCTTGCGACAGGGGTCAAACCAGACAGCTAAATGACTAACTGTTACTGTTCCTGTATGCGATCTCTTGCACCCCTCCACAGGTGGCTGAAGAATTTTATTTCTCGCAACTGCGCCCGTGCGACCTCAGAGAAGGTGACTCCTCGCTGGGAGCAAGACTACCAGCTCCAACCCATTTCAAAACTAGGACTGTTCTATGAATATCTTGAAATGGGTAAGATGGAAAAAAAGTAGAAATAAAGGAAACTGAATACATGTAAACTCAGAATACTTGATCAGTTTACTAATACTTGGTGCTCTGGAATCCTCGTGTCCCTCACAGTTATCCAGTTTGGCTTTGTAACCCTGTTTGTGGCCTCCTTCCCACTGGCTCCGGTCCTGGCTCTGGTCAACAACCTCATAGAGATTCGGGTTGATGCTTGGAAAATCACCACTCAATTTCGCCGCATTGTGCCAGAGAAGGCCCAGGATATAGGAGCCTGGCAGCCCATTCTTCAAGGCGTCGCCATCTTGGCTGTAGCAACAAATGTAAGCTGGTGATTACACTTAGGTACCAGTTAATTTGCTGATTGTAAAAGCTGCAATAATTTCAACCCTACAGTAAAGCTTAATTTTCACTTTTGTTCCCAAGACAATGCAGTCTAGTAAACTAATGCAATTATCAGCTATCAGCTCAAAAGTGACTGTCAAAAACTAAAAAAACATAAGCTATACAAAAAACATTTCTTAGAATCACATATGACCCTTTTATGCTTTTTCTGTATTAACTTTGTCCTGATGTTTGAACAGGCCATGATCATTGCTTTCACATCAGATATGATCCCACGGTTGGTCTACTACTGGTCTTTCTCCATTTACCCATATGGAGATTATTCTGAAAACACTATGGAGGGGTACATCAACAGCTCCCTGTCTGTGTTCAGTATCAATGATTTCCCCGAAATTCAACGCAATGAGAGTTCTCCACCTCCCGGCATAACCACTTGCAGGTACAAAGATTGCCCCATCTGGATGAGCTATGTTCAGTTTTCCCTTGCTGTATTTTTAAAGTGAGCAGCATTTTTCTCTCTTTCTCTTGAACTTGTTAAACATGTCCTTATTTTCAAAACTATTGTTGCTGCTTTTCTTATAAAGAACAATTCAAGATTAATTTATTCTTATAGAATCCTTCCCTCAACAAAATTGTAATATTTATTGTTCAAACAATACTATAATTACAACGCATACATGTGTACAGTTATTTGCAAGCAATATGTCAGTGCCACATTAGCTTCGAGCCCATGGCTAAAACTTCGATTACAATTCATAGATATTGTTATTTTGATTATAGTGTTTAAACAATGCTCAAGTGGGCCCTTTGTTTACACCAAATTCTGACCCTATCATCCAAATGTCACAGCAAAATCAAGACTCATCAGACCAGGCAGCGTTTTTTTCCCAGTCTTCTGTTGTCATATTTTGGTGAAGCTGTGCAAACTATAGCCTCAATTTCCTGTTCCTCGCAGACAGAAGGGGAACCTGTTGCAATCTTGTGCTACTGTAGCCCATCTGCTTCAGCAGGTTCAGCATGCTGGCTCTTTTGAGCTTTGAGCTTCACTCTTTTCCCCCAAGGGGTCACCACAGAAGACGAATATGCATATGTGATTTGGCACAAATTTTTACTCCAGATGCCCCTCCTGACACAACCTTCCCATTTAACAAGGCTTGGGACAGGCACTAGGAGTATACTGGCTTGTAATCCCTAAGACTGGGCTTGTGCCCCCTCCCGGTTATGAATGGGACCTGTTGTGCATGAGGCAAATGCGTAAACCACTACACTATGGAGGACACTGTCTATTTCTTCTTTTTCAGACCATTCTCCGTACACCCTAGAGATCATTGTGCAGGAAACTCCCAGTAGATCAGCAGTTTCTGAAATACTTAGACCAGCTCATCAGCACAATCAACCATATCATGTTCAAAGTCACTTAAATCAACTTTCTTCTAAATTCTCATGCTCCATTTGAGTTTCAGCAGGTCGTCTTGACCATGTTTACATGCCTAAGTGCACTGAATTGCTTCTACGTGATTGGCTGATATTTCTATAATTCTATAATATATATTTCTATTAACCAGCAGTTGTAACTATTAAAGTGACCAGTTAGTGTACCTATGAGTATTTGTTTATGTTTGTTAAAGTAAAAAGCAAAAAAGAAAGTGGAAAGATATGATGCATTATCAGTCATACCATAAGCACGGACTCTCCAAGCAGGTATGCACAAGATAATCTGATCTAAATTTTTGAAAACATGACTAAGCTGAGTAGCGACTTAGCCAGAGAGGAATGCAGATCAAAGCTAGTTTAGAGTTATGAGTTGGGGCATGGCTTGGTAGAGGTTCGGCAAGGAGAAAAAAGGAGTAAGGAGTCCAGATCAGTTCCAAGAAACAGCAGAGGAATGCTGCAGGCAAGGAAGAACAGGTTTTAGTGACACATAAACACAAGAGCGTTGAGCTGGAACCAATCGAAAAAGATGAAGAGCAGTTGGCAGCCTAACTTTCCTGTGACTCCAGTCCTATAATTAAGCACACACAGACTGGGAACACAGAGGGAGAATAAGGAAGAGGGACTGTGGTAGTGGAGGCAGAACTGGAGGGCATGAGAGCATTCGTGGAGAAATAACCTGCTCTTAGTCTGCAAGCTTAATTTTTTTTATATATTTATTTTGCAGTCAAAATATAAGATTAAAGCCTCATAGATGAGTAATGTCATTCATTAGGGTATGAAGAAAACTACTAAAAACTTTTCTCTTTTAGGTATAGAGATTTTCGTTTTCCCCCGGGGCACCCCAGACAGTACCAGTACAATGTCTACTACTGGCATGTGATTGCTGCCAAAATGGCTTTTATAATTGTTGTAGAGGTGAGCATAAACCAAACAAATAAACAGGAAATCAGCATGTCACAAAAATATAATTGAACCACTGTTGCAACATATCAATGAAAGTGTTTTCTTCTTTTTCTTCTCCTCACAGCACATTGTTTACTTTACCAAGTTCATCCTGTCCTACATGATCCCAGACGTCCCATATGCTGTCAAAGAACAAATCAAACGGGAGAAATACTTGACCCAGGTGATTCTCCATGAGACCAAGCTAAAACTGGTGACTAAAACTTTAAAACCAGCTAAAAGTGAGACTCAAAGCCACGAGGAGTCCGAGTCTATAAAGGAATTGCAGCTTGATTTCTGACAGTAGATAAAAATGGATGAAAAAAGACAATGGACCTTTTTAGATGTGACACAAAAAGTGTTCTTTCCTTGTCTGTGATTACCAAGTTATCAATTTAAAAGCCCCTGTGAACCAGTGACAAAATTAAGACTGATTTGACAAAAGTATGAACTTCTGAAAAGAAACATCGTTCTTGAAAAACTGCAGGACAAAGAAAGGAGAAGCCACTGTTGTGGAGTCTTCATCCCTAACCACTGTGTTCTTGGTGTGTTTGATTTACGTCAGGAAGGAAGAACAAGCACTGAGCATCTCTGTCATTTTTAAGGGTGTTGTTTTCCCCTTGAATTTTGGAGCAGTTAGCGCTGTTGCTTCACAGCAAGAAGGTCCTGGGTTTGACTCCACCAGCCAGTTGGGACTTGTTTGGAGATTGCATGTTCTCCCCGTGCCTGCGTGGGTTCTCTCCGGGTACTCCAGCTTCCTCCCACATTCCAAAGACATGCACATTAGGTTAATTGGTGATTTTTAATTGGCCATTAATGTAAATATGAGCATGAATAGTTGCTTGTCTCTCTGTATTAGTCCTGTGATAGACTGGTGACCTATCCAGGTTCAACTCTGCCTCTGGGATAAGCTCCAGCCAACCTCTGACCCTGAATTGGATAAGCAGAAGAAAATGGATAGATGGATCTTTCTTCAAACTTAAACTGACACCACAAGTGGAGAAACTTAGTGGGAAAGCTGAAATGAACACCTTTTGAATCAACACATGGCCGCTAATCTTGACTTCAGTGCTCTCTGTCTAAATCTGAAACCACTGTTGAATTGTAATCTATTTCAATTTAACATATTCAAGCACAAAACCAACACTAGCAGATAGATTACTTTTTAAATACATAACATGATGGGTTTTTTTATCCGATGACATTCACAATCAGGTTTGAATGTTCAAGCAACAAGAAAAGATGTCAAATCAGTGTCTTCAACTGTGAAGCTTGACTCAAGTAGTGTCCCAAAACATTGACAACTAGCTATTTTTTTTTTTCTTTTAGCTATTTCTCATGGCCTTTATCAGCAGGTATTTTGTTCAGATATTATACAGATGACCTGTGAGTAGCTCTTATGATTCAATCCATAGCGCTTGTTAAACTTGTAATGCTCAAAAGGAATGCTGGAATGAATCAGTGTTTATCTTCAATTTCTTCTACTTTCGATACTATTTTTTGCTTGTTTTGGCAGAATCAGCCTGCTGCACTGGCAGTAGCCCCTCACTCCGTCCACTTAACTGCACGCGGGTGCTTTAATGCTTTCACGCACAGGTGATGAAAAGGAAAATCAGATTGTAGGTTTGCACCACTTCTGAATGCAAAAGAATCAGTTTAATGTGCACGATATTATTTTACATGTTGTGTTTGACTAGTGAAAACATACTATGAAAAAAGGTTTGGTGAATACAAGTTTGCAATTACACAGGGACAGCTGCAGCTCTGTGAAGTGGCTTGGTTAACGATGTGAATGTAGCAGTAGCCTCTCTTTCTGTATGCATGAACTCGCTTTGTGTTTTACCGCTTTTCACTTTAAATCAAAGTCCTGCGCCATGACCACTGCACTTCATTATCTATTCTAAAATTATCAGCAGTTCAGTCATTTATCCTATGTCATTGATGAAATCTTTGACCAGTATCTGTGCTGTATTATTCATCCATTTTGCCCTATACAGTGGTATAACCACCATGAACAGTGTCATTTATCAATATTGGTATTGTATTGTTTTATGTTGTCATTAAAATGTTTTATATAAAAAAGTTCCCCCTGTGTGTCTTACATTAGTGTTTTCTAACATTAAAATATTCCACATGTGTATGTTTAATATACATTTCAGCTCTGATACAGTCAGAAGTGGATTGTGCACTTTGTTGAAATATGGCGCTGATGTCACAATGTATGGATGATTAGTGGAGTATGCAATGTAGGTCCATAAGCTTTAGAACAATGACTTTTTTGTAATTCTGTCTCTGTACAACACCACAGTAGATTTTAAAACAAGCAGTCAAAATGTAATTGAAGTGCAGACTTTCAATTTCAGCTCAAGCGGTTTACCAAAATAATTACATTAACTGTTCAGGAATTAGTTGTTTTTATACACAGCCTCCCATTTTCAGAGGCTCAAAACTAATCGGACAAACAACATAATTTTAAACATATTTGTTTTAACACTTGGGTTAAAATCCTTTGCACTCAGTGACTACTTTAAGTATAGAACTCATGGACATCACCAAATATTGTTTCCTCCCTTGAGATGCTCCGCCTGGCCTTTACTGCAGCTGCCTTCAGGGGTTGCATGTCTGTCGGTCTCACTGCTTTCAGTTTTGTCTTCAGTCACTGAAAAGCTGCTCTACTGGGTTAGGAACAGGTGACTGACTTCTCAATTTAAGAAGATACAATTTCTTTGTCTTGAGAAACTTGGGTTGCTTTTGCAGCGTGTTTGGGACATATCAATTTGCACTCTAAATCTGAGAAGAGTATAGCCCTGTGCACTTCAGAATTCATCCTGCTACTGCTATCACACTATCAAACTGCAAACTAGTGGCCTAGTTCCACTGAAAACCATATATGCCAATGCCTTAACATTGCCTCCACCATGTTGGACAGATGATGGGCTTCGGATCATGACCTGTTCCTTCTTCACACTTATCTCATCATTTTAGTTCAAGTTTATCTTGGTTTCATCTGTCCAAAGAACTTTCTCTAGAACTGTACAGGATCTTTTAGATGTTTTCTGGCAAAATATTATCTGACCTCCATGTTCTTGAGCGTAACCAGTAGTTTGTGCCTTGTAAACCCTTTGTGTTTACTCATGAAGTTGTCTTGATTGACTTTGACAGTACACCTTCTTCCTTGACAGTGTTCTTGGCTTGGCTAGATGTTGTGAAGGCAAGGATTCCATAATTATCCATTTTAGTTGCTGGTGTTGCTGAGATGACCAGTGTATTCCTTCTTATTAAGAATGTTCCAGATTGTTGGTTTGGCCACTTGTCAAGTTTTTTTCCCTCTCTGGTAGGTTTATTTTGTTTTTTCAGTCTAATGATGGCTTCCTTCACTTTCACTGACATTTCTTTGGACCTCATAAGCTTGGAAATGAAAGTTCAACACTTTATTTAATTAGCTTGTCATGGAATAATGAGGGAACAGGCCTCACCAGGCCACGAAACTGCCTATCAGTCAATTGTGCTGTTACTTTGCAGACTGAAAATGTGGACTGTCTAAAAACAGATGTAATTCCTAAACAGTTCATACATTCCTTTTGTAAAACCACTTGAATTAAAGCTTAAAGTCTGCACGTCGATCACATTTTGACTGTTTGATTTAAAATCCGCTGTGTTGGTGCATAGAGGTAAAACTACTACAAATATGTCACTGTCCCAAAACTTATGGACCTAACTCGGGTTGACCAAAATAGTTCAAACCCTTAGTTGAATATGGCCAACCAAAAAGTTGTTTTTTTTTAAAGTTCATATTTGCTTTCGAGGACTTCCCCGCCAGGTGTCAGTTTATGAGTCTTTAAGCGTCGTGTTTCGCATTTGGAAATGTCTCTGGTCTCTGCAGTCAAACCGCCGCTACATTTTTGGTCAGGCAGATGATTCGTGGCTCTACAGACGCCATCTAGATGCGTCGTAGGACCCGCTTGAGCTCACATGTCCGCCCACAAAGTCCATACCTGAAGAGGAGCACGTTCAATAAACACCTTTTGTTTGTTGTTCACGTTGTTTTGGATAGATTAAATAGGCGTGCGGTTTCAACACAATGAGCTCCCAGATTACATGTGTTGGGTGGGTGAAACGAGGCGTTGCCAAGGAAACTCCAGACAAAGTAAGTAGCCTTAGCGGCTAATCTGTCAACATGGCAGTGCTCAGATTTAGAGACCCTTTAAGTCAGACATGTTTACGGTTGCTTTGACCCCTGATTTTACAGTAATGTAGCCACTTCTTTCATTTGACTAGGTTGAGTTGAGCCAGGAGGAGCTACAGCGAATCATCACTGAGGCAAAAGAGGAGTTGGGGTAAATTAGGATTTAAAAAGCCCCCCCCACAAACACACACACACACACACAAACACACAAAAGCCACATTTTGAATCATGCTAGCAGTGTTGCACGTTTCACAGCTGTTCCTGTGTGTATGTATGTTTACTACTATGAATTCACTCAGGAATCTGGCAGCTGAAGATGAAGAAGAAGATGATGAGGGTGCCCCTATTGAAGGAGAGCCTGGTGAGGCCACAGGTGGTGATGGTGAAGTTCCAGAGGATGAGAATGAAGAAGGAAAGGAGGAAGATGATGAGCTGGCGGAGTACGGCCTGGATAAATATGATGAAGAGGATACAGGTGAGGAAGCAGTGGAGGTGCTGATTGTGTCTCACCAGTTCATTCGAGTATGTTTGTCACTTCTCACTTTATCTTATGTTTTTCTGCCTCTGTTTTAGTGACTTCTAATCTTGGTGACAGTCTGGCTGGGCTCACAGTATTTAGCTCTAATGATGAGGATCCTTACGTCACCATCAAAGATACAGTGAGTGGCCTCCAAAAATGCACTCACCAGCCACTTTATTAGCTACCCCTTCAGAACTGCCTTACTTCTTCATGGAATAGATCTAAAAGGTGTTGGAAACATAACGCACAGATTTGGTGTCCGTATTGACATAATAGCATCAAACAGTTGTGTTAGATTTGTCAGCTGTATGTCCATAATGCAAATCTTCCTTTACACCAAATCCCAAAGATGCTCTATTGGACTGAGATCTGGTGGCTGTGGAGGCCATTTGAGTACAGTGAACTCTTTGTCATACTCAGAAAACCAGTATGAGATTATTTGATTTGAATTTCCCCATCTGGGAATGAATGAAGTTGTTTGTTGTTGTTGAGTTTTGTGACATGGTGTATTACCGTGTTGGAAGCATCCATCAGAATATGGGTACACTGTGGTCATAAAGGGATGGACATAGTCAACAACAATATTCAGGTAGGCTGTGGCGTTTAAACAACGCTCAGTTGGTACTAAGGGACCCAAAATGTGCCAAGAAAATATCCCCCATACCATTATGCCACCAGCAGCCTTCATTGATGCAAGGCATTATAAGATCTATGCTTTCATGATGTTTACACCAAATTCTGACCCTACCAGCTGAATGTTGCAACAGAAATCAGGAAGAGACTCATCAGACCAGGCAATGGTTTTCCAGTCTTATGTTGTCCAATTTTGGTGAGCCTGTGTGAATCATAGCCTCAGTTTCCTGTTTTTAGCTGACAGGAGTGGCACCTGGTGTGCTCTTTTGCTACTGCATTCAGAGATCTCCTGCGTACTTTGGTTGTAACATGTTTATTTGAGTTACTGTTGCCTTTCTATCAGCTTAGAGCAGCCTTGCCATTTTCCTCTGACCTCTGGCATTAGCAAGGCCTTTTTGTCCAGAGAACTGCTGCTTACTGAATATGTTCCTTTTTTGACTATTATCTGTAAACCCTTGAGATGGTTGTGTAGTCAAATCCCAGCAGATCAGCAGTTTCTGAAATGCTCAGACCAGACCATCTGGCACCATCAACTATGCCATGTTCAAAGTAACTTAAATCACGTTCTGTCCCCATTCTGATGCTCAGTTTGAACTTCAGTTGTTCATCTTGACCATCTCTCCATGCCTAAATGCAGTTGCTGCTATGTAATTGCCTAATTAGACATGTGTTAACACGTGTACCTAATGAAATGGCCAGTGAGTGTAGGTACATAAATTAAGGGTGGTACCTAATACCGTTAAACTGATGTAAAACCTGTAAATCCTAATTTGTTTCCAACTTCAAGAAATTGTTGTTAAACTTTAGATTTTTTTTTAATTGTTTGTGTTTGTTTCCCTCTAGGACCAGTATGAGCGCGAAGACTTCCAAATCAAACCCACTGACAATCTCATCCTGGCAGGCAAAGCAGAGAGGGACTGCTGCAGTTTGGAGATCCATGGTGAATACTGTACTCTGAGCACTGCATGACCTGATAGATGACAGTTGATATTCTGCAGATAAAGGAACATATCTTGTTTATTACATACTGCTGCTTTAGTTTACAAGTGTTACCTTACAGTTTACAACTCTGAGGAGGACTCCCTGTATGTTCATCACGATATTCTGCTGCCTGCGTACCCACTCTGTGTGGAGTGGCTAAACTATGACCCAAACCCTGCGGAAGGAACAGGTAAGAAAACTTCTGATGCTCTGTGTATATATAGTGAATACTGTGTATAGGCAGTGTATCTATTGACCACCAGCTCTTCCAAAAGATAGCATGTATCTCAGTTGATTTCATGGCTTGGTAAAAGTAAAAAGTGTATTCCCCTGTGTGCTTTTACTGCAGCTAACTACGTGGCTGTGGGCAATATGACCCCCCAGATAGATGTGTGGGATCTGGATGTGGTGGACTGTTTAGAGCCAGCCTTCTCACTGGGGAACAAAAAAGCCTCCAAGAAGAAAAAGAAGAGCAAAAAGGTAAAATGATGATTGGTGTCTATATGTCTATGTATGTATGGTGAGAGTCAAGTCTGGTAAAATTAATTTAGAGTGAGACTGTGAGTCAGCAATTAACTTGTTTTTGTGACTCATGTCTTGTTAGGTATGCCAGAAAAAAAACTTTGCATTAATTTGATTCCTTCATTTTTATTGAGCATTGTTTACATATGCAACATCATAATATCATGCACTCCTCTGTCTTGCACAACCAATGTACTTCCTGCTGTTTAATGTCGTTGCTATCTGTTTTCATGAATACCAGGGGGCAGCAGCAGAGCCTGTTGAGGGTCACACAGATGCAGTGCTGGATTTATCCTGGAATAAGCTGGTCAGGTCAGTATTAGGTTGTGTTATTTGTTTTTCCTCAAAAGTTGATTCTGTTCATCTGGACGTAAGGTTTTCCGTGGGAGAAACGTTTCATCACTCATCCAAGTGACTTCTTCAGTCTCAACTGACTGCAGGTTTCCCCAACCTTATAAACAGTACATTTGCATAATGACTGAAACTATCACCACTGAGTGAAACTACCACCACTGGGGGACAATGGGCTGGTCAGTTCCTTAGTCATTAAAATGCAAATTCTCATGACAATTGATCAAACAACCCCCGATGAGGCCCACTGATCAAAGGCCATGAGTACCATCCACAGAGAGTTGGGGAATGGCTGCAATCACCGCATTGTAAGATGGCGAAAGATGTACCCTTAGGCCCCCTCCTCGATTCAGAGACGGTCTTTCCCTTTTCACGTATATGGCTTCCTTGACTCCCCGCTCAAACCAGCG
>VUQH01056977.1:11737-22712 GCA_015106775.1 Etroplus canarensis | reverse complement strand
GCAGAGCTGAAGATGTTGAGATTTTCCCTGGGAGTGACCAGGATGGACAGGATTAGAATGAGTACATCAGAGGGACAGCTCATGTTAGGAAGTTTGGAGACAAAGTCAGAGAGGCAAGGCTGAGATGGTTTGGACATGTTCAGAGGAGGGATAGTGGATATATTGGACAAAGGATGTTGAAGATGGAGCTGCCAGGCAGGAGGAGAAGAGGAAGACCACAGAGAAGATTGATGGATGTAGTGAAGGAGGACATGCAGAGGGTTGGTGTGAGGGAAGAGGATGCAAGGGATAGAGTGAGATGGAGGCAGATGATCCGCTGTGGCGACCCCTAACGGGAACAGCCGAAAGAAGAAGAAGAAGAATCCTAGAAGTAATAAATGCATGAACTAGTTTTCAGCATCACTCTGAGACAGAATGGTTTTTTTGTTTTGTTTTTGTGATATTGTGGAGGTGATAAAAGACAGCCCTACATATTTGTTTAATGTGAGCATCAAAGGACATATCCTGGTCAAAAGTGACTCCAAGATTCCTCACAGTGTCACTGGAGGCCAAAGTAATGTTGTCCAGAGTAATTATCTGGTTAGAAAGAGTGTTTCTGAGGTTTTTAGGGCCAAATACAATAACCTCAGTTTTGTCTGAATTTAACAGTAGAAAATTATAGGCCATCCAGGTACTTATGTCTTCAAGACATGTATGTGGTTTAACTAATTGATTTGAGTCATCTGGCTTCATAGATAAATATAGCTAGGTATCATCCGCATAGCAATGAAAATGTATACAGTGTTTTCTAATAATATTGCCAAGGGGAAGCATATATAACATAATGAGTTGTCTCAGCACAGAACCTTGTGGTACATAGTGCGTTAAGAAGGATAAATTGATGATATTCAAAACTGAAATATAAATCAATGGCAAGACATCTTTGAACAACAAGAAAGCAATAAGACAATAAAAAAGACAGTGTTTGTGTAGTTGCTCCTGTATTAAGGAACAAAAAAATGCAAAAGTTGGCCTGAGATCGGGGTGGTGCAGTGGTTAGCACTTTTAAATTAATTCAAGAATGTTCATTCATTCATTATAATAGTGCCTCTCCAGTCTCCTTTTTCCTACCATCACGTTCACTAATTAATTACTGTAAGCTTAAACATTACTCACTGTTTGTTTGTTGTGACTTGGTGCTCTCTGGTTGGTATAATCTTTCTCTTCATGTTGGAAGTGGGAAATGGGGTACATTCCCTGCTGTCTCTTTCTCTCTCACCCACTGTGTTTGCACAGAGGTGAAGATGAGCTGCTATACCTATGCACTTATTCAATTTTTGTATAACAAAATTATCATCATAGCAAGCTAAAAGTCTGAACTTTTTATTTCAGATATTCATCTTTTGATCTTTTTAGAGAGTTCTGACAAAGTCTAATCTGGCCTTCCTGGACTTGATTGTAACCTGTGGTTTGCATCTTGTTGTAAACGTTCTGTATTTACATTTATGAAGACAGCTCTTACTTGTAGAGGGTGACAGTGATACACCTACCTCTTTGAGTGTTCTCAACTTGACTAGATGTGGTGAAGCTGTTTTTCTTAACCAAGTAAAGAATTCATTTATCATCCACTTAGTTGTCCTCCATGGCCTTCTTGGCTTTGTGATGTTGACAAGCTGGCCAATGCATTTCTTCTTGTAAGAAGGTTACAGACTGAAAATAAAGCATCCTAAAATGAACCAAAAATAACCCCTCAGTACTAGATAATTAATTGGTTTAACTCTACACAAGGGGTTTCATGACAATAAAAAGTTCAGAACTATGCCTCCGCATACTGGCCCCATGTGACCTTGACCTTTGACTGCACAATCTGGTAAATGTTATCAGATGTCTTATCCTTCACAGGTATTAAAGCACAAAGTTTGAAAATGATAGTGGAGTAATAGTGGAAAGAGGGGGTCAGTGTGCAATTCATTTTTCCAAATTAGCAGTGAAGGGTGTTTCTCTTGAACAGAACTCCTCACTTGTTACATTCAAGATCATCAACAAGTTTACTGTAATGATTTGATGTATTAGAACAGACTTGACTAAAGATGAACTTGCAATGGCATTACCTGTGATGGGATTTTACAACATGATCACTGTGTTGGATTATAAACTTTCAGGAGTCTGCTAATAAAACAAGGTGATATCTTGAATGTTAGACTGCAAAAAGATCCAAAAACTACACCGTACAGCAATGTATTCATGTACATTTAATAGTAATAGTAAAAGTAATAAAAGGACACATCCATCGAGCCATCATTTCATTTATTTATTTATTTTTTTGTATTTATTAAAACCCAGTATGTGTACCATGACTGGAGCAAAACATCAAAAAATGAACAAAATAAATATGTTTTTATTTGTTTGTTTGTCCTTTTATTTATTTTTAAAATACAACCCCAGTTCCAAAAAGGTTGGGTCACTGTGTAAAAGATAAATAAAAGCCCCCTCAGCATTTACAAATCTCATAAATCAATATTTTATTCACAAAGAACATAGAACACATATCAGATGTTGAAACTGCAACATTTTACTACTACTATACAGTAGCTCATCTTGACTATGATGACAGCAACATGTCTCTAAAAAGTTGGGACTGGGCTATGATTACCACTGCGTAGCATCTCCTCTTCTTTGAACAGTTTGTAAACACCTGGGAACTGAGGAGATCAGCTCCTGGACATTTGAAAGAGGAATGTTGAATGATCTGGACCACAGAGAGGCCAACTCAGCACGCGGACTCTTCTACTGCAAAGCCATGCTTTTATAGTAGCTGTATGTGGTTTAGCATTGTCTTAATGGAATATGCAAGGCCTTCCTCAAAAAAGATGTCATCTGGAGGGGAGCATATGTTGCTCTAAAACCTGTATATACCTTTCAGTATTGATGGTGCCTTCCTAGATGAGCAAGTTGCAGGTGTCATAGGCACTAATGCACCCCCATACCATCAGAGATGTAAGCTTTTGAAGTGTGCACTAATAACAAACTGGATAGCCCCTCTCCTCTTTAGTCCAGAGGATGCTGTGTCAATGAGTTCCAAAATGAATTTCAAATTTTGATTCTACTAATCACAGAACAGTTTTCTACTTTTCTTTGGTCCATTTTAAATGAGCATTGGCCCAGAGAAGACTGCAGCATTTCTGGATAAATATCTTCACATCGGCTTCTTCTTTCCACGATAGAGCTTAAACCTGCACTTTTGGATGGCACGTTCAACTGTGTTCACAGACAATGATTTCTGGAAGCGTTCCTGCACCCATGCACTAATTTCCATGATAGAATCATGCCTGTTTGCAATGCAGTGCTGCCTGAGGGCCCAGAGATCACCAGCATCCAATATTGGTTTTCTTCTCTTTCCTCTGGAGCACAGTCTCCAGACTCTGGGAACATTATTCTGAAATTCCTCCACGTTCCAAAAAGTAGTTTCTCTCAGATTACTGAACCTCTACCCATCTTTACTTCTGAGAGACTCTGCCTCACTAAGGTGTTTTTATACACAATCATATTACCGGCCTGTTGCCAGTCAACTTCATCAGTCTGCTTCTTCTTAGCACCACTTACTTCTCCAGGCTTTGTTGCCCTTGTTCCAACTTATTTGAGATTTTGCAGATCATTGTATTTTGATTTTATTTATATTTACAGTGTCTCAGCCTTTTTGGAATTAGGATTGCACTTTGTTTTAGATTACTTCTTTCTGGGTCTTGTGAAAAGAAGGGCCCTTTCTCTCTATGTGTTTCTTTGACAGTTTTAAATTGGAAATGTTATCAGTCGAAATGTTTCTATATATTTCATCTGAGTGTTCCCACTTTTTTGTGTGCCCCATGCTCAGCAGGAAGTCTCGTGAATCACTCCAGGCGACTCTAAGACTGGAAAGCAGACTTTTGTATTATGCATAACACTCTCCCACCTCTAACTCTCTCCCATCTCTCTGCTACTATCCATATTTCTTCTAATTTCTTCTCTCCCTTCTCTCTTTTTCTTTACTCGCCTCTCTGATCCCATCTCCCTTTAATTCTCAGTGTTTGCTCTTGTTGGAACCATCCAGCTAATTTTAACACCAAATAACAGCTGGGAGGATGAAGAAGCCACACATACTCACACAGACACACACAAAGTTGGAACATAGGAGACATTTGTTGACTCTGATCTCAGCTTTCTACAGAATAAAACATCAGACTGAATAGTGGTCCTTTCCAAATGACTGATTCTCTGCATTAATTCCTAATCAATGATGTACCAAATTCCATCATTCTAATAAGATTGCTGGAATCTCATTTCTTGTGATATATTTTAATATGTAAATGTATATGCAAAATGAATTATTGTGGTTGTTTTTTTAATTTATATTCATGATTTTTTTTCTCCTTTGGTTACAATTTGTTATGTTATTTGAGCTTTTGGGTGTTTATTCACCTATTAATGCAAAATAGTTCAAATTGGACCAGTTTAAATTAGTAAACTATAACATGGTCTAAAAATAAAACCAGGTCTTTTTGTGGCAATTTTTTCCAGACACCAAGTAATCCTCATTTATGGTTTATGGAGTTTATGTTCTTGGACTTGGCTTAATACATGTATGGAAACTAAGCTGCTAAGTTCACCTAATTTAACCTTTAAATGGAAAATGTGCACAGCATGTGTTCACGCTAGCATCGACTATACGGTGATGAGCCATAGACCTGATGCTATTACACACAAAAAAGGTTGACTTGGATATAGTAAAACCAGCAATGCCAGATACATGCGGCATAGTTTGTTGCAGCTATTTAGCTAATCTCCTTTTTTTGCATTGTTTTTGGCAGAGAGCTATCGTTAGCTATACACTTTCTCTTTGCGCCATTACATTATTTATGGCTGGCTACAATCAGGACTAACCACTACTTGGAAGACTCCACATTAAGAAGGCCAATAGGAAGCAGGGGAGGTTTCATGACTGGGTATAAAAGTAGCATCCATTCAAGGAAGGATGGGTTGCAGCTCAGCCCTTTGTGGCAAAACCTGTGCAAGAATTACTAGTCGGTTTAAAAGGAACATTTCTCAGTGTACTACTGCAGAGAACTTAGGTCTCTACAAAAAGGAGTGGGAGGCTCTGATGCACAACTGTGCAAGAAGATAAATATTTGAGAGTGTGTAGTTTAAGTCAAAGATGCCTCACAGGTCGTCAACTGGCAGCTGCACAAAACATTTCCTATCACACACAAGTGTCAGCATTAACAGTGAAGAGGTGACTTCAGGATGCTGGACCTCATGGCAGGATTGACAAGAAAAAGCCATATCTCAGTCTGGCCAATAAAAAGAAAAGACTAAGATGCAGAAGCATGGTGGAAGCAGCACGATGGTCTGAGGGTGCTTTGTAGGTGGTGAAATAGGAGATTTGTACAGAGTGGAAGGAATCTTGAGGAAGGAAAGCTATCACAAGATTTTGCGTACCCTGTGGAAAGCACTTGATTGGGGCCAATTTCAACCTGCAACAGGATAACGACCCGAAACACACCTGCAAAATGTGTCAGCAATGTTTAAAGAATAAGTAGTCAGCCTGAATTCTGACTGAAATGGAGAGGCCAGCACCGTCTCTAGATCTGATTCCTACTGAGCTGTTGTGGGAGCAGCTTGACCGTATGGTACAGAGGAAGACTCCATCAAGTTGATGCCTCAGGTCTGCCAGGCTGTTATTGCTGCAAAAGGTGTTAATTTTGATGAAGGCAAAGTTTGAAGAAGATATTCATCATTTTCATTAAAATCATTATTTCTGACAATGTCAGCATTTCCTGTCCATTTGCTACATTTCCTATGGAGACTGAATTCATGTGTGTTTCTTGGAAAATGAGAGAATTTCCAAGTGATCCCAAACTTTTCAGCAGTAGTCTATATTTGAATGTACCATTGACCCCGAGGCATATATTGGGATTTTAGAGAGACATATGCTGCTGTGACATCTATTCCCAGGACATCCATGCTTATTTCAGCAGGACAATGCCAGACCACATTCTGCATGGGATATGACAGTGTGACTTCATAGACACAGTGTGTGTGCTTGACTGGCCTGCTGCCAGTCCAGATCTACCTCCTATTGAAAGTGTATGGTGCATCAAGAAGAGGAGAGAGCAGCTGGACTGTTCTATCAAGAAGGCATGGACAAATTTTCCAACTGCAAAAATATTGCATTTAGTATCCTCAGTTCCAAAATGATTAAAAAGAGTTATTAGAAGGAAAGGTGATGGAACACAATAGTAGACATGCCTCAATCTATTGAGTATGTTGCAGAAATCAAATTCAAAATTTGTATATATTTACAGAATACAGGTTAGTTGGTCAGTGAAACTACTGAACATCATTTCCTTGTACTTTTGCCAGTTAGGTTAAACGTTCACATCTTTGTTTTTATTGCATTTCGTAATATAAAAATATCCCAACTTCTCTAGAAATGAGGTTTGTAATGGGTGTTTATATGATGTTTTACTGTAAACCACAGACAGTATAAAAGGTCCAAAGTGACCCTTCCTTCACCAATTGATCTGTGAAGTCCCATAATGAAGACTTGAGATGAGCATGCTGTCGCCATGTTGGTCTTTGGAAACCAGATGTGACGAGCAAGGAGTGGATCAGACTGTGAAACCACATGCTAATTGAATAACGACTTGTCAATCACAAGTCATTAGCCCGTGAGCATATCCTGGATAATCCTCCTCAGACTCTTGGATGGCAGTAGAGTTCAAACATGCAAGATTGAAAGCCTGTAGACTGAAAATGTCACACTGGGAGATAATTGAATTTTTCATTAGAGTTGTCACATTTATCACACATCAGGCAAGGTTATCATTAGTAATTAAAACTCAAATTTACAGCATCATATGAGTTTATCAGAAAGCCCTCAATGCAAACACAATGTTTTTTATTCTCTCCGTCTCCTCATTTTTTTGTTGATTGACCATGTAGAGGAGTTGGATGCATTTATTAGGGAGCTAGCTGGATCTTTGATCTGTTGGTCTAAAAGGCTTCTGTCTGCCCACATCTCAGCCACACTGCCTGCTTTGTGTTTCAAAAGCTCTTTGTGAGATTGTGTACATGTATATAAAGCAATCTGAATTCTGCTTGCTAGTTCCAGAAATCATAAATACATGTTTCCGGCATAGAGCAGCAACTGTGTTATAAGCTATAATTACATGCCATGACCCAATGGATTATATTATAGTTTGTAGGAACCTACTCTTTTAGTTTGGAGCTTATTATCTTTATTGGCATGTTAATGTTTAAATTGTTAACAGTTGAAGGAAGGGTTCAATACATTATCAAATAAGCATTTTTCCCCTTCTGCATGGTAGTGTGCTGTGAATTGACCCATTTTAGAGACATTTGCTGAGGAGATTTCTCCCTTCTCTTGAATATAAAGAAAAAGCATACTGTTAAAATATATTCAAAGACTTAATGAAATTTTCACAAATCAATGATCTTTTACTACAAATTCATTTTGGCAGGTATGGAAATTGTGGAGCTTGTTACACAACCTTCTGAAGCTGGCAGCTGCAGGATGTGTTTTTGACAGTTATGGTTCAGGCTGAAGGGGTTAACCAACTGAGGATTCAGTGCTTATACAGTAAATGAGTAGTATTCCACATGAAACATCTGCTAAGCTTCATTTAGTCCATAAAATGTCTGCTTCAAGCATAATTTGATGGGGTTTTTTGCTTTTAAATTGTGTGGCACTGCTCGCCAATCTCTGTGTAATCATGTGTGTAATGTATACTCAAGGTACATGTCCACACTTATATGACCACAGATTTTTTCTCTTTTTTCTTTCTTTCTTTTTTGCTATTCAAATCCCAGCTATTTACTAATAACAAAGGCATTTTGCAGACTTGAAATTTTTTTAGCGGAGACCAGCGTCAGCATTTGTTGTCCAATTACTCTGTGGGGCAAAAGCTGTCAGTTAGAAATGATTTGAAAACAGGACAATATAAACCAAATAGCACCCTCTGTGACTTGAACTGCCCCTTAATTTCGACAATATTAGTATTCAGCTGCAACAGGCTTGCAGGCACATGGAGGCTCCGGGGAATATGTGGTTCCACTTTCTCTCGTTATGACTTTTTCTTTAATGGTCTGATTCAAAAAAAAGAAGAAAGGGGGGAAAAACAAACTATTTAGTATTTTTTCATAAAACTGAAAAAAGCATATCCCAAGCTCTTTCAAGTATAAGTGGGACAACATGTCCAAACATAGACTTTTCACTTAATATTCTGCCCATACCTCATTACAGCTGAGCAAGCCTTTAGGAAACGTATTGGCGTTGGGGCTTATAAATAAGATAATTTTTTAAGCCTAATTAATCGTGCCCCATATTTACAGCCTCAGCCAATGTTACAGAGCCTCTATCACTTTGTTATTATATAGGTCATGAAACGACCTTGAAGAAAATAGCAAAACTGGCTGTCGTTTGATAGCCAGCTCAAATTCAAAACGGCGGCTGATAATGATCACCCCTCATGCTGGCGTCCCACAGAGTGTCTGGATTGTGCTGACCTCGTTTGCATCACAGGAGCTGTTAAACTGAGTACAAAACTGCAAGCATCTGCCTATGCCAATGTTTTACTACATGGCTTACAGCCCTTAGAAGAAGCATGTCTCCGTGTCTCTATGTCCCAGATCTACTGGGAGGAATAGACTCTATGTCTACATGCTGGCATCTGGCATTAACAAGCACCCTGAGTGCTCTGGCTGTGTTTAGACAGAGCACAGATGCATCAAATACGGATGCAGATACTCTCCAAATTACCTCTGAAGGTAGTCACTGACTCATTAAAAACAAAGTGCACTGAAATGGAATCAAATACTCTAGGGCAAGGAAATTCAAGTAATTTTTCTGGTACTACTTTACATTTTATGCTGTTTTATACTCATTACTAATTGTGCCATACTTCTGAGAACATTTAATAAATGGTTTAAAATGTGCTGGTTAAGTGTGTTGTCATCAGCCTTTTCTGGGAATAGTTGCTTCTTCAGTTCCCCCGAGCACTGACATACCACTGAGAATACAGTGAAAACACTGTTTTGTTCAAGAAATCAGTCTGAGAAGATCTGAGATTTGTGACATTATCCCGCTGGAAGCAGCCATCAGAAGATGGTACACTGTGTTTATGAAAGAGATGGACATGGTCAGCAATGATACTCAGATAGGCTGTGAGTTTTAAACAATGCTCAGTTGGTAAAAAAAAATGGCCCAAACCATGCAAAAAAGCATCCCCCGCACCAAGGCTCATCATACCGCAGACCATTCATACCTTCAGTCAATTATAATTGCCAATTAACCTCACCCTTTGCATGTCTCTGGACTGTGGGAGGACGCCAGAGTACCTGGAGAGAAAACCCACAAGCCTGGAAAAGACATGATTTCCACATAGAGGGGCCCAAGCTGGCCAGGTGATGGATTCAAACCCAAACCTCTTGCTGTGAGGTGACAGTGCTAACCACCACGCCACCATGCTTTTTGGACCAGTCTCTGTAAACCCTTGCATTTGGTGGGAAAATCCCAACAGATCAGCAGTTTTTGGAACAATCAAACAACTAAAGTCACTTAAATGACCTTTCTTCTCCATTCTGGTGCTCGGTTTGAACTTCAACAGGTTGTTTTGAACGTGCCTTAATGCATTGAGTTATTGGCATGTGATTAGCCCATATTTGCATTAACGGGCAGTTGAAGAGGTATATTCAATGAAGTGGCTAGTGCTTTTATACACACACATGTAAAAATGTGCATACAGAGAGCCAGAGAAATATACATCACAAAAATAACATTCTTATATGTGTTTCTGTACTAGATAAAATTTATATGTCTTTATTGTTGCAATAAGTCTTAGTCACACCCCAAATATTAAGTTCCTGCAAAATCTCTTTTCCCTCTTTTCTTAAAATCACTCCAGCAACGTAAACTTTCCACATGGTTTCCTACACTCTTTTGTATTATGTCCTATAGTATTTTGTCTGTATTGATCTGTTTTGACAGGAATCTTTGGACCTGATTTAGACAGTCTCTCCAGCAAACACTGCTTAAACACAATTTTCAGTCATCAACCACACTCCCAGAAATGTGGCATTTTCATGAGTTGTTCTGACAGCAGAGTCATCTTGATGATTAATACATTGCAGAACTTCCAGTTTTGTATCTCAGTGTTGTTTGAGTTATGTCATATGTTATTTTTCAAATTTACAATTCTGCATTGTTTTGCTGATGTATATCTAATAAAGTCTCACATCAAATACTTTCTTTGTAAGGACTGAAGAAGCAAGGTGCCTGTTACCTTTGTCAAATGGTAATGCATGCTGTTTAACTCAAGGAGGTGCAGTACAAAATATTTGCTTTGTGAGGGACACATTTGGTGTACAGTTTGCGAACTGAGATAATTTCAGTGTTTGAGTTAATGTATATCAATGAAAATGTAAGTAAATTCAGATTTTTTTGTTCCTATTGTTTCATACTTAGGTCATGGCGGGTGGTTGTTGGATTGCATCATATTTAAATGAGAACCTAATGTTTTGTCCCCTTCATGTAAGTTAATAATGCAGACAAAATATTGGGCACGTTTGTCAGTATAATGCAGTTAAAGCACACATCCTCCTACTGAAAGTGTATATGTTTTTAAATAGCAGAATGCATACCACTGCTGTTGTACTGCATTGCATTAAAGTGCACAGGTGAGTCAGTAGAGTTCAGTGTGAACTCTTGAGCCTCCTGTTATGCACGGAGGGAAGGGGAAGAAGAGAAAAAACAAGATATTGAAAGATGATGAGTAGATAAAAAAGAGGAGTAAATAAACAGTTCATGTGCTAATATAACAATATGATAAGCAGTATGGACGCAAGAACTGGGCCACCTACACGTTACGCCTACAGGAGCTTTTATAACATCCTATTCTAAATCCATAGCCATTAATATGTAGTTGGACCCACTTCACAGCTA
>VUQH01056977.1:0-11717 GCA_015106775.1 Etroplus canarensis | reverse complement strand
CAACAGCTTCCACTCTTCTGGGGAAGCTTTCTATTGGATTTTGGAGTGTGTCTGTAGGGAATTTTTGCCAATTCATCCACAAGAGCATATGTGAGGTCAGACATTGATGTTACATGAAAAGGACTGATCTCACAACCTCTGTTGTAGTTCATCTCAATGGTGTTTGGTGGGGTTATGGTGAGGGCTCTATGGAGGTCAGTCAAGTTACTACACCAAACTCATCAAACCATGCCATTAAGGACCTTACATTGTGAACTGGTGCACAGTCATGCTGGAGCAGTAAGGGGCCTTTCCCAAACTGTTCCTGCCAAGCTGGAACCATAGAATTGTCCAAGCTGTATTGGTAAGTTGAAACATGAATGGTTCCCTTCACTGGCACTAAGGGGTCCAAGCCAAGCCAGAAAAACCACCACCTAGCTTTAATCCTCCTCCACCAAACTTTACAGTTGGCACAGTGCAGTCAGGCAGGTAATGCTCTCCTGGAATTTAAACCTAGTACATCAAAATGTAAGACAGAGAAGTGTGATTCGTCACTCCACAGCACACATTTCCACTGCTCTGGAGTCCAGTAGAGGCATACATTCCACCACTCCATGTGATGCTTGGCATTGTGCTTGGTGAAGTAGGGTTCGCATGCAGTTGCTCAGACATAGAAATCCATGAGATGAAGTTTCCAGTGCAGCTTTTGTGCTGATGTTAATGCCAGATTAGGGTTGGAACACAATGATGACTTTTATGCATTATGCTTCTCAGTACTGGGCAACCCTGCTCTGTAACTTCACACAGCCTGCCTGTTTGTGCCTGAGTGTCTGTGGTTCCTTAAACATTCCCACTTTGCAAAAATACCGCTTACAGGCGATGGTGGGACAGAGGGACAAAGGATAAAAATGCTATGCAGTCCTACATAAAGAGGGACATCTGGTCACCCACCCTATACAGTATGTAGCTGGAGTTTGGAATGAGAATGTTCTGGTTTTCCCATCAGCCTGTGTTTGTCTATAATGCAAGTATATTTGCAAGGTGTTGTCTGTCAGTGTGTTCCGGTCATTTGAGCATCTTTCTCTGTCTCCTTCCACCTTGCTGTAGTTCTAAAAATAGCTGCTCCCAAATCACATTATCTACAGAAACAAGCCTCCATTCTGCCTGTCCTCCATTGATTTAACGCCTACAAATGTTTGACAGCTGGGCTGAGGGGGCCATTTTTCATGATACCGTTGGTATATCTTGAGCATTCAGTCAGGTGCCAAACTGTAACCCTACACATCACTGTGCAACACACACACTTGCTCATCTGAGTATTGCTGACTGCTCGCACACACATATAGGTGTCACTATGGTGTATGAACAAAGCTTCCAAGCACACAAGCAGAAAATACTTGATAACTGACTTGTGTTGGAGGCGGGGTTTATCTCTTACTACAAGTTGTTTTCTCTGATATCAGGAATAAACAACCACTTAGAGCACTATCTCAGGTTTGTTGTTGCAGTTGTACCTGTTTTGGAGGTATTCCCAGGCTCCCACCCACTGCTAAGATGCAGCACCTAAAGGAATCACAGCACAGGTCTAATGAAGGCAGAAGCACCTCCCAAATAGCTGGAAAAAAAGATAATCTGCCACAGCCACAAGCTTACTCTCTGAGAAGTAAAGAGTGTGTGGGAGGCAGGAAGTCAGACGTTTTGTTTAGTTTCTTTTTTTCCTTGCTGTACTGGCAATCTTTCAGTCTTTAGACCTTTTTTCGGGACATTTTAGATGCTGTTCCTTCATGCTTCAAAAGAAAATGTAATTGTGCCTAATGGGAGATGTGGTTTGAGGCAAGGTGTATATCACAATAGACTCAAAGTATATATTCACTGAAACAGTCAAGACACATAAAAGAAACATCCCTCTAATTGAACTCTGGAGCTTTTAGCTTCATTCTTTTTTTAGCTTTTCATTCTGACATTGCCAAAACAGAATTACAGTATAAGGCCAGTAATGCCCCAACCTTTCTTCCTCTTCTTTCATTTGGCTCCTTTGAACTGAAGCTTAGTTCAACCATTTGCCTTATTTTAGGTTATTTTGGTTAAAACTTTTCAACTGAATGCCTAAGTCTTGACAAAGAATGCAAGCATGGAGCCACCAAGGGAAATTGTAATGGATGGACGATGTAGTGATGAACCCACATGCTGTAGTTCTTAGGGGGATTTTCAGATCTTTAAGCTCATTGTTTTGGTTTTATCAGACACAAATGTACTGTTTTCATTGTCTCATTATATTTTAAAAAATCAAATAATGTCGCAGTTTAGATTTTTGTTCAATAAAGTTTGCTTTACTTTTATATCACCTGCTTATTTTGCATTAGGGCTGGTTTTTGATTAGTTTCCCTCCAGGTTTTTGCACTAGTATTTCACAATCAAATACTCTACCCACTATAAATATTGAAAAATTATCCTGTCACTACTTGTATGTTCCTTAATCAGGTCTTTCCAAATTTTGCAGTTCTAATTTATTCTTTCAAACTAGTTTTTATTTCTTCCCAGAATTTTCCTTGTGTAATTCATTAGAGCCTCGTGTTTCTTTTTAGCTTCGTTCTGTATAACATTTGCGTGGTTTTGGTCTCCTCCTTTTACCTGTCCCCTTGCTACTTGTTGCTCAAGAATATGGATCAATGATTTGGATGTTGGACTTTGATTCTACTGTCCTTTAGTCAGGTCATCTTTTCGCTCAATGATTAGATAGACTTTTTGGATATTACTTGGCCAAGTATAATCCTCAAGCTGTTTCTTTAAAGTACTACTTCCTTTTCCAGCTTTTAGTTGCCCTTGTCCCAACTTTGAGACTCGTTGCTGTCATACAATTCAAGACGAGTTAGAATTTTTATGAAACAGTAAAATGTCTCACTTTCAACATTTAATATGTTTTCCATGTTCTTTTGTGAATAAAACATTGGTTTATTAGATTTGCAAATCATTACATTGTCTTTTTATTTATATTTTATGCAGTGTCCAAACCTTTTTTGGAGTTGGAGTTGTAAGAAGATATCAGACTTTGCAGCTATGTGCAGTTATAACAGCTTCTACTCTTCTGGGGAGGCTTTCTATAATATTTTAGTTGGTGTTTAGTTTTTTTGCCCATTCATTCAGGAGAGGATTTGTAAAGTCACACACTGATGCTGGATGGGGGCCTGGCTCACATTCTTTATTCTCGTTCATCCCCACGGTGTTTAAGTGGCTTCAGACCATTCAAGTTCTTCCACACCAAGCTCATGCAGACATGCCTTTATGAATCTTGCTTTGTGCACAAGTGAAGGGCCTTCCCAAACTGCTCCTACAATGTTGGAAGCATAGAATTGTCCCAAATGTCTTAGCAGCCTTAAATATTAAAATTTCTCTTCACTAGAACTAAGTGACCCAGGCCAACCCCAGGAAAAACAACCCCATATCATTATCCCTCCACCACCAAACTTTACAGTTGAGACGGTGCAGTCAGGCAGGTCATGTTCTCCTACAATTTGAGAAAACCTGGACTCCAGATAGTGCAGCTTGATTTACTCTTCAGAACACACTTCCACTGCTCCAGAGTTCAGTGGCAGAGTGCTTTACAGCATTCTGTCTGATGCCATGAAGCTCAGAGCACACAGATCTTGTATTGATGTTAATGTGAGAAGAGGTTTGGATCGCTGCAGTTACTTTACTATTTAGTGTTTAAGTTACTGGCGACCTTTGCACAGTATATGCCTCAGCACTCTGCAGCCCCACTCTGTAACTTTACATGTTATGCTAGTTTGTAGTTGAGTTGCTATGGTTCCTAAACACTTCCACTTTGCAATAATACTGCTTGGATATGACTTCAGTGGTTAAAAAGAGCATACCAGTACTTTCATCCATTTAGTGCATCTTTTACTGCTCAGGAAATATACACCAAACAGGCAATAACATTATGACCACTGACAGGCGAAATGAATAACACTCAATATCTCTTCATCGTGGCACCTGTTAGTGGGTCCAACAGTGGTCCAGGAACAGTGGTGAACCAGTGACAGGGTCATGGGCAGCTAACACTCACTGATGAACATGGGGGCTCAACGCTGTATTAAGCAGGTGGTCATACTGTGTATATACCTGTAATGTCAAGTATCCAAAGGTAAACAGGCAGCACTTGCACAAAACCTAAAAAGGAGAAAAAATGATAGTTTTATCAATTTATTCTGGCCATGTCAACAAACATGCTAACATTTCAACCTGGTGGCCTTCATCAGAACATGAGGCAAGATTGACAGATGATTGCTTTAAAGAGTTTCATAGTAATATACTTCCTGATTTTAAGATCTATGTAAGGTTACAAAGTGATCATGAAGAGATCACATATACACAAAGAACCACTGTCCAATGGTTTGACATTTTTTAGCATGGATGGATGTTATTGCTATTTGAGTTTCCTTATAGTCAAGATGCTTGACTGCATATATATTTATAGCATGAGCAGGCATTCTGATGTAGATGATCTGCTGTCTAGCAAATCTTGAGGTTAAAGATAAACCCATAAAATGTTTTGAATAGGGAATGGGGTAAACAGGAAGGAAGACAGATTGCATTATATTTTACAGCAGAACAGAGAGTACAGTCTGCCCCATATATAGTAAATTTAACTACAGGCAAACACACAAGGCGCTGCAAAGGAAATTCACCCAGCAGAGGAAAACCAGCAAGACAACAGTAATCTGGAGTCATCACTGGAGTCCTGCAGCAACTGCCTAAACCCAATTATCTCCATTTCTCATAATATGCAAAATATATTTCAAAGTCAGTATTATGGAGCAAAAATATATGAAATAAAAAAATAAGGTTCTTTTCCAAATAAATCTGCTTTTCAGTTGCTCTAGTTCAATTTATCATCCCACAGGGCACAAGGCAAAGTGTGGTATTTATGATTAATTGATTGTGGAGCTTTATTCTGTCCATGAACAGTTGGAGGTGGAGTCCATCTGCATGTAGAGATTGTGCCCCAAGCATCAGGCAGCTGCCAGCTGGCAGGGAGTCATGTACAACCCTGGACAGCACCCAGCACCGGGGAAGGAAGGGCCGAGTGGGTTTGCAGACAGATGCAGGGCAGGCCAGATATTGCTGTGTCCATACCAACATGAATCACACAATATGGATGTCACATTCATGTCCTGTACTTCACTGTGACTCATCCCTGTCACTTTGTTACAGATCAGATGTTATACACTATCTATACTAGCCACACAAACCCCCAGGACTTCTTATTCCTGCTTATTATTACTATTTCATAGGCTCTAATGTGGGTCATGCTATTACAGACAATACGGCTTCTTGTCCTGGATAAATTAAGCTCTATGGAGACCTGACATATCCTTCTGATTGGCTTCCACTATTTTTAGACATCTTATGTACAGTCATGTGAAAAAAATAGTTTTCAAAAGACTACATATGGTCCTGTGAAAAACTAAGTACACCCTCACTCATTCCAAAAGAATCAAGAGGGTAAGTATCAGCAAGGTGCTGCTAATTAAATGCACTTGATTAACGGGCCATCAGCAAGTATAATAGCAGAAGTTTTGGCAGTTTGCTGATCTTGCACATTCAAGGTGTTACCATAATGTCACAATCTTCCCTAGAGTGAAGGTCCCAGCAAATTCACCCCAAGGTCAGACGGTGCTATGCTCAGAGAAACTGAATAAATCCAAGAGCTGACATCCCAGACTGCACAGGTCTCAGCTAGCATTATAAAAGTTAAAGACAGTACAATTGGAAAAAAGACTAAATGTTGAATAAGGGGTGCTTGTTTGGAAGTGTTGCCAGGAGGAAGTCTCTTCTCTCTTTAAAGAAAATGGGAGCACAGATTAGGTTTCCAAAGCTCGAGCTAAACTAGGTCATACAACAAGACGATCACTTGCGCACCAGGTAACGTACAACAGAATGCCTGAAAGATAAAAGAATAAAGGTGTTGCAGTTTCACAAACTGCACAAAATGCTGTGGCAGGACCTTAAGAGACCTCAAGAGTGCTCTGCAGAAACGAGTACCAGCAAACCTCAATGAACTGAAGCAACATTGCAAAGAAAAGTGGGCCAAAATTCTCCCACAACAATGTGAGACTGATAAAGTCATACAAAAATCCATTCTTGAAGTTTTTACTGATAAAGATGGATCTACAAGCTACTGCATCATGGAATGTACCTAGTTTTTACTTGACTTCAAAGAGTCCTGTAAAAACTTTCTTTTTCACGTGACCATAGATGTGCCACAACAACAAAAGAAAGCAAGAGTAAAATCTCTTTCTCTATCCAAACCGTGGGCTGAACAAATGCTGTTGATTGACACATTAAACACTTCTTTAATGTAAAATTAAAATAGTTTTTACAGTCTAATTTAATATTTTTCACAGCTTTGGTTTAATCGTATATTTTCACAAACTTAGAGTTTAATTGTCAGTCAGCTCTGGCGAAGTGAGGTATAGTGCTAATTAAAAAATATCAGCCAATTAATCAGCAGAATGTAAATATGCCAAAATGACACTGACATGATAGAGTTGTTTGATTCTCCACATGTTCTGGAGTCTAAAATATATCAAAATGACTGAAAATAAATTAGAATGTAAAGTATCGTTTATTAACATATAATAAGATGTTTAAAAACAAGTTCATTTGTAGGTGCTTAAAATGACTGATCGTTCCCATTTATTCCCCAAATAATTTGTTCTCCAAACAGAGAGTAAAGACTGCTGTAGACCCAGAAGTTCACTTATTAGTATGGCCCAATTTTGGATACTACAGTAGTTAGCAGTGACAGTTCACAGCAAGAGAGTTCTAGGTGTGAACTTGGCTGCTGGCTGGGGCCTTTCTGTGTCTTTTACACCTTTTCCCTGTGGACTTCTCTTGGGCTTTCTCTCACAGTCCAAAGACAGGCTTGTTAAGTTAATTGGCGATTGTAAATTAGTGGTGGATGTGAACAGTTGTCCTTCTCTCATGTTAGCCTTTGCGACAGACTGGCAACCTGTCCAGGGTGTACCTCGCTTTGTGTCAGACGACAGCTGGGATAGGCCCCAGCTCCCCCTGATTTGGATAAGTGGAAGAAAATTGATGGATGGATGGACTCAGGGATGGATCTATGGATGGAAGGATGGATGAGCTCCATAGTGACTACTTTATAGGCTTCTGTTCTCTTAACTGTTCAGACGACTCTTGAAGATAAACTACTTTTATAAGAATTCATTTTCCTGAGACATGTCTGCCAGTCCAGTTTCACATCTGATATAATTATCATTTAATGTCTAATGTCTAACCTTTTCATCAACACTTAGACCTGGATGCAGATGGTAAAATTCCATTGCACAGGTCGTGGGGTGGCAGTGGCTCAGTCTGTTGGTGACTCGTTGGAAACAAGAGATTGCTGAGCGCCACTGGTTTGAAACTCGCCTGTGACAGTTGGAAGCCAAATTCAGGACCCGCCAAGGACTCACATATGAAGGAGTACCGGAGGCCTACAGAGGAGTCGGTTCACCCCTCCCTGGGCACTACCAAGATACCCTGGAGCAAGGCACTAAACCCCCACAGTTCTCCTTGGTGCCTGTGATGGGCTGCCTTGTTTCTCTCACCCCTTACCACTTGCATGTCACTAGTTCTGTGTGTGTGCATTGTTTCGAACTGTATGTTACAAAAAGTGTGTGTATATTACAGCAACAGCATTAAGATTTGGTTTGTAATTTTCCCATTAGAGGATTAATAAAATGTATCTTAATTCTGTGGGAATTAGTTAGTGTCTCCAACTAGACCCTCATAGAATCAACTGATTGTTAAATTTATTTTATACTTGATGAAGCTACGTAAAATTTTACCATCATACTATTAAATTGCAGGCCCTTGAAGTACACAGGGGTGGGTTGAAATTTGCAGGTTTTATCACAGTACACAGTATACAGTAGCTGGCCACAAGAAATTTTCAGAGCTGAATAAACACATTAAAAGCCAAATCTGCAAACAAAACCTAGGCCAACTGGTTCATGGTGGTGGTGATATGTAATTAGTTTGTCATTATTCTATGAAAATGTAACACTTTCAATGGAGCAGTGGTGAGTGAACAGGCACAGGGGCTGTCAGAACAGCAGCTGGGTTCAAGCAGCAGCAGCATGTAGTAAGTACAGCAACAGCTGCACTGGGAGAACTGTCAGAGCTGTCAATCAAATTAACCTTATTAAATTCATTAAACAGTAATGAAATAATTTGGACATACAGCCCTTCAGTGACACATTTTTCCTGAGAAACCACCCCCACTACTAGTGAACTAGTGGCTTTATTCACAGCTGGACATATATGGACAAACGTATTAAGCCACAAATCTTAATCATTGAATTCTGATGTTTCATTCAGGGCCTCCTCTGACATAAACATCAGCACAAAAACTGTGCACCGGGAGCTTCATGGCATCATCGGCTGATGCAGCTGCATGCAAGGCTTACACTACCAAGCACAATGCCAGGCGTCAGCTGGAGTGGTGTGAAAAATGCTGCTGGACTCTGGAGCAGTTGAAAGGTGATCTGTGGAGTGATGGATCATGTTTATCCATCTGGTTGACCAACTAATGGGCAATTCTGGGTTTGGCAAATGCCTGGAGAACATTATTTGCCTGACTGCACTATGCCAAGAATAAAGTTTGGTAGAGGATGGATACTGTTATGCAGTCATTTTGCTGGGGTTTGCCTGGGCCTCTTAGTTGCAGTGAGGAGAAATATAATGCTTCAGGTTAAAATAAGACATTTTAGACAAGTCTATGCTTCTGACTTTGGGGGAATAGCTTGGGAAAGGCCCTTTTCTGTTCCAGACTGTGTCCTGGTGCTCAAATCAAGGGCCATCCATGAGTTTGGTGTGAAAAAAAATTGAGTGGCTCCCACAGAGCCCTGATCCCAACCCGACTGAACCCTTTTGGGATGAAACAGAAGGGAGACTGCAAACCAGATCCTCTCTTCCACCATCAATGTCTGAGCTAACACATGCTCTTCTGGATGAATGGGCAAAAATTCCCACAGACACACTTCAAAATCTTGTAGAAAACCTTCCCATAAGAATGGAAGCTGTTATGCAGTAACTGGAAATAGGGAGACAAACTTCGTATTAATACCAACATATGTAGAATGGGATGTGACAAAAGCTTGTGTCTGTGTAAGGTGTAGGTGGCCCTTTATATGTGTGTGTGTGTGTTTGTGTGTGTGTGCGTGTTCGTGACACAAACATGTTTGAACATTGACCTTGTTTGGAAATGTAATTTGTTTCAGTCCGCCCTTCTCGACAGGACTGTTGAGTTGCACTTCACATGCAGACTCACACACGCTCATTCTCTCTCACACTGACTCACCCACACACCAAATCAGTTCTCTGCAGCAGCTGCTGGGTTTGCATCTTATTTTCCTGAGGTATTGATTTCTTGCCTGGCATCGCGCCCTCCTCTTCCCTCGTCATTATGCCCACTATGCCCAGAACAGAGCAGAGAACAGCCAACACTGCCATTGGACTGGAGGTTGTATCTGTTGCAGATAAACAGGAACAGATCGATGTATTGTAAGATGATGAAATTTTTTGTTGTAGCCAGGCCTTTGCTTTTGTTCTTGGCGTTTTCTGTTCTGGAAATGGTCAATTGGTGGGCTTTAAAATCAGTAATGCACTAAAAGTTCAATCAAGTGACTTTACCCGTTATTCATGGACTGCAGGGTGTTTACTGTATGCTGACTAATTCTGTGCTTTTCCGGGCAGGAAACATGGTGGAAGCTTTAGCTGTCATTTTAAAATGGTGGTCGACATGAGACACATCCCTCAGGGTTTGATTTAGAGTGCTGACCTCCAACAAGAGTAAAAATTGTGGCAGTGTGTTGCATGAAATAAAAAAATATAATACAATCTCTAGACAGACGCATTCTTCACCAGCTAATAATTTCTTTTGTTTCATTTTTGAACAATGGTACCAATATAATTTACAGTATACCAAATACGACCAATTTATAAAAGTGCAAAGTGTAAATGCATTCACTTGGACAATAGTAGTGAAACAAAATACCACTGATTGCTATTACCAAATGAGCTTCTGTCACCATGTTCTCACCAAGAGATTTTTCCAATTTATTTCATATTTGCTGTCATCTGCGGCTCAGTGGATCAATATAACTCAGCACTTTAATCACTAACAGATTCTGCCAAATGAGAGGTCGCAATAACAGGCATATGTATAGACAGATTAAAGAAAAACAAAAAAAAGGTTGAGCTTCTTGAAACTTTCCACAAGAACTTCATTTTTACATGAATCTTTTTACATGAAACTTTTTTCAAAAGTTTTGCAGTGTGACTGAAAATAGACTCAAAAATCTGTCAGCTGGAATGGCTTTTTTGCCCAATGTGTTAAGCAAATCCATCTGTCTCCTACCAATAAGTCCTACAATCAGACTCTTATGCTGAAACAATATTTCATTCCTTAGCTTGTGAAAATTTCACAACTTTTTTTGGTAATACAGCGGTGAAAAAGTAAGAATTCACAGCAGTCTATGCACTTGTGTGAAAAACTATGCACACCTCATTCAATAGCCCATAGAACCATTTTTAGCGGCTACAGTATAATTTGAAGGAATGGGTTTCTGTATAACTTTATCAATCTGTTCAATCTGTAATCTGTTCTTTACTGTGTTGTAGTTTCATTGAGGTTTGTGGGTATTTGCTTATTCACAGCTCTCTAAAGATTCCACAGCATTTCAATCTGTCATGGTCCCCTGTACTCCAGGGTCAGACTTACCTATTCTTTCTGTCTCTCTTCTGTCTGGGCTGGGTCAGGGCTCATTAACTCCATCTGCTTAGTCCCCAGGTGTGTGGGCGTGTCTGGGGTGGAGTGTAGCTTCACACTTGTTCTTGGTCCATCATCGAGGGGATATGTAAACCAAGCTGTTCCACACTCCACAGGAACATTGCACTACGTGTAGCAATCCTGGCCATGTTCTACTCTTGCTATGCTCACGCTGTGTTTCACTCTGTTACCAAGTTTCTCTCTACTGTACCCTTAGCATGCCTACCAAGATGCTTATCCGAAGCATATTGAAGACTATTCTGCCTGACCCACTCTCACTCCTGTTTGTATTATGGACTTTCTGAAACTCTGGACCAACTTTTTCTTCTTCTTTCGGCTGCTCCCGTTAGGGGTCACCACAGCAGATCATCTGCCTCCATCTCACCCTATCCCTTGCATCCTCTTCCCTCACACCAGCCCTCTGCATGTCATCCTTCACTACATCCATTAAAGTTCTCTGTGGTCTTCCTCTTCTCTTCCTGCCTGGCAGCTCCATCTTCAGCAACCTTTGTCCAGTATATCCACTATCCCTCCTCTCAACATGTCCAAACCATCTCAGCCTTGCCTCTCTGACTTTGTCTCCAAACTTGTCAGCCTGAACTGTCCCTCTGATGTACTCATTTCTAATCCTGTCCATCCTGGTCACTCCCAGAGAATATCTCAACATCTTCAGTACTGTCACCTCCAGCTCTGCCTCCTGTCTTTTTGTCAGTGCCACTGTCTCCAAACCATACATCATAGCAGGTCTCACTGCCATTTTGTAAACCTTCCCTTTCACTCTTGCTGCTATCCTTCTGTCACAAAGCACCCCTGACACTTGTCTCCACCCACTCCACCCTGCCTGCACTCTCTTCTTCACCTCTCTTGTGCTCTGTCTGTTCCTTTGGATGGTTGATCC
>VUQH01056971.1:0-17500 GCA_015106775.1 Etroplus canarensis | reverse complement strand
CGAGGTCACTATGATGGAAATTATTGTGCTGCAGCCAGAGGCTTCAGTCCTTTTCAAGCCTGTGGAGTTGGACCAGGTTTCCTGCAGCTGCTCAAGATCCATATGTCAGTGGAGGAGCTGTGTGAAAGGGTTTGGTCCTCAAACGGAAGGAAAGCGCCCCAAAGCAAGTTCAAATAATCACATTGCTGCAGTTGCCCACACATTTTGAGCCAGGACAGAAAATAAACAGACTTTCTATATTTCTTCAAGACAAAGATGTTTTATTCATGTTTTTGGACTTTCAAAAAAAAAATCCATCCAGCATTTACAACTATATTATATTTTCATTTTATGGTGGCAGAATTACTGTGATGTTTATGGGAATAGAGAAGCAAACACTTTAATTGTATATGTTTTGTTTATTGTTTTCTGTTAATTGTGTTTTCTATTGTATTACCACATTGAGGGAATATGATGGATTACTGACTACCAGCCACAGGCACAGTGACAGGCCCAAGTAATCCTGGTTGTGAGTTGCAAAATAAACCAGATACAGAAAATGGCCAAAATAAAATATAAAATAATCACAAGATGTAAAATATCTATAAAGGAATTAGAATGGCAAATGCACTTATGAATTGGCTGCAGAAGATGCTGTGCTTGAGGAAGTCACAAAACAACTGTAAAAAGATGCAGAACAATGTAAACATCTGTTGAAGGAACAAAATACCTACCTATCTACTCAACCTATTCGTTCTCTTTTTCATTTTTGAAAGTGTAATTCCTGGTATTGAAATACCCACATTTTATTATAATATTTGCCATCAGTGTTGTGTGGTGCTACTATGAAAATAGGAAGTAGATTTTATATCTACATCAGCTTAAATGTTGTCAGGCTGCCTGTTCATTTTCATATGGTCATATAACACACTCTACTCAGTTCTAAATTACACTCACACACTTAGTCTGCCTCTTGTCTTGTCACACTTGGACTGAGGAAAGTCTGCAACTTTCTGGACTCAAGTATTTCTAATTTGCTGCAGTTTAATCAAAACGCCTCACAATGTGCATGTTCTTCGGTATCAAATGTTGCTTCATTTTCTTCAATACGCTCTTTATGGTGAGTAAATAGAGCATTCAAATTTTTAATGAAATTTCTTGGAAGAAGTGATGATTGATAACACTGATAGTTAATGTAATGAATAGAGTATAATAAAGTGCAATTTTAAGAAGGTCATATTTACTGTTATTAGAACTGATTGTAGCAACAGAGGTAGCAGAATTAAGGAAAGAATGAACATACAGTGCAAATGACTTATTTCTGTTCACTTAACTGCTTTGTGAATTTATATTACAAAACCAAACTGAATTACTCATAGCGTTCTTAGTAGTGCAGGAAGCCTGCTTTTATTTGCCTGGCACTGTGACTGTATAGAAACGATAAGTGAAAGTGTGCATGTGTGCACGTTATCTTGTAGCATCAAGAGAATTAATTTGCCCTTCCAAGTTTATGAAACACAGTCATATTAGGCAGTCCAATGGGTTTAAGCAGTTGAACTGAGCAAAGGGAACTATTATAATTTTAGAAACTAATCAGTGTCTTTGCCAGAGAAACCTGCAAGGGATCCTGTGTGTGCTCCAGAAATTTTGTGTCCTAAATACTAACTGGTGCAGAATATGCAAGCCTGGCTTCTTTTCCAGTATTATTTGAGCAAAAATGTTATTCAAAAACCTTAAATAAACCAGTTCATTTCATTAACATATAAATCTTTTGACTAGGACGACAGATGCCAACAAACTAAATGTGGAGTAGACACTGTAGGATGATGCAGGACAGACTAGCAATGCTGGGATGTAGTCTGAATTTTTCATATCACATAATTCAAAAATAAAATTCAATAATCTGTGCAAGCTATTGGATTAGTATTTAACAGATAGAAAGCCTTACCAGCTTTCTTCACATGCATGTCCTGCAGAGTCTGTCAAAATGTGGGGCTCAAGATGTGAGATCACTCTACTTATGACTGACTTTCTTAAACTGTATTTTACTATTTAATAGCTTAAGCTTGCTATCTCTGCATTCAAATTTTATGAAATGCAAATATTGCTGTGTAACAGCGAAGGAGAGAACCTAAATACGAGACACAAGGCAATGCAAAATTTCAAACCCCAAGTCTTTAGGTAGATGTAGGCAGCAAGTGAAAGCAACAATTGCAAAGTTCAAAAATCTCAGAGCAGGAATACGACTTGCATGTGGAAAAATATAAACAAAAGAACACTAGGTAATGCCTGAACAGCTTGACAGCAAAGTATCTTCTTGATTAGCTAATTCAAAACAAAACAAGGAGGGGAACAGGACAAAAAGCAAAGTGGAATAAACAAAACACAAGGATTACAAATAAAAATGAAAAAACATCAAGGTGGAAACCTTCTTTGCTTTTGAATTTCACACAGTGACTTAGTCCCATGTGCAAGATAGAAGTACATTCCCATCAGATCACCAGCAGAACTGAGTTTTTATTTGGTTTACTGTTTCTGCATTACTGTTCAGTTGTCTTTTTCAGCTCTCTGGGGTTGCCCTCATCACTATTGGAGCACTGCAATACTCAACTTATTCAGAGATTGGCACTTTCATGGGGAACAGCCTGTCTCAAATTGCTATAGTCCTCATTGCAGTGGGCGTCACCATAGTTGTCGTGTCCCTCATAGGCCACATTGGGGCATTCTTTAATAATTCATCTATGGTGGCTTGCGTAAGTACTGTAACACATTTGGGAGCATGAATTTGAATTTCTGTGGTTGATTCGGAAATTAAATTAAATGGAGATTCTGTCCAAATATTTTCCAACAAGCACTGGAGATGTTTCAGTAGACATGTAACTATTATATATTTCCTCTTTTTCCATCTGGTAATGATTATTTATCTCTGCCTATATTCATTATGTTACTCTCTAGTTCATCTGCATCCTGATAGTGATCATCCTGTTTGAGGTATTCACAGGAGCAGCCTTTTACGTATTTCGCAGCAGGGTGAGACATTTAAATCTTCCCCAAAGGGAACTACTTGAGATCAAGGTCAAATTTTAACATCAGCAATGTTTCTCAAGGCATAATAGAGATGATATTACTTGAAATAAGTCTATGTTATAGTGCCTTTCTGATAATATATTAATCCAGTTTTCTCGGTAGACTGCGCTTCTGCAGATGACTATTGCTGTCAATGCCAAAGCACAAAAAGTGATCAGCGAGTACAGCCTGGAGAGGAGACATGATATCAACCGAATTCAGGAAAAGGTGACATGCAGAGTCTAATGTTTTGTATTTGCAAAAGACACGGGGTAGATGAGAATAAATGTGTAAAACCACAAATGATTTTGTGGTAATTTGACTATGCAAAAGCCCTCAAAGCTAGATTTGAACCTTTCCAGAATAAACAGTAACACATGTGGGAGTGGGGGCGTACATTTACAGTGATTACATTTCAGAGAGGCCAGCTCCACCCCAGCACCCCTTTTATACCTGCTCCTGCAACAGGAACACAGGAATATTTATTCATAGAAAGGTGACTAAGAATTGAATACAGAAGGGTAACAAGATACAGCTGACATGACAATATAATATTAGGGGGCAACAGGTGGCCAATTAGATTTCAGGGGGAGGAAATCCCAGCACTGGTGCCTCCCTTTAGCCCCACCCCTGGGAACTGTCAAGAGTGTGAAAATTAGTAGTCAGGAGACATATCAAATAAGCATCTTCCAAAACACATCTTTTCAAAGTAACATTTGAAGAACTTTGTGTTTATACCATGTGCTATAAATAGTCACAACCTGTAATGAATGCTACTTCAGTGCTTCACTAACATATTGTTATTATTTCCACAGTTCAAGTGTTGTGGTGCAGATGGCTATATGGACTGGTCCCAAAGTGTGGGCTGGGAGAACCATGATACTGTGCCAGATTCCTGCTGCGTGGTGAAGACTAAAGGTTGCGGACAGCAAAAGGAAAAAGCATACAAAAAGGTCTGATGGGAAATCATCTCAACTTGACACCAATTTTCATTTTGTTTCTGAGAACAAATCCTGAATGTTGTGACCGTGTGTTCCTCCTCAGGGCTGCATTATTGCAATCAAATACTTTCTGCTGAAAAATTTAGTGTGGGTTGGTGCCGTCTGCATTGCTCTTGGAGTCACAGAGGTAAATTGCTGATTACACATTTCAGGGTCATATACCCGTCTTGCAACTGTGAATGTTATAACAAAAATAAACCATTACTGTTTGAAAGTTTAAATTAAGACGTCATTCCAATGCATTTATTGTATATAGTCCTCCTTTCCCTCTATTAGTTCAGTAGACAGAGACAGTGTTTATTAATGAACTGTACAAAAAAGATTCATTCTTATTGGTTTTCCAAAGAGGAAAAAACCTCTTCACTGCCTCAAAAAGCAAAAAATGTCAAACATCTTAAAATGTATCTTCAGAAAAACAAAAACTGATTACATGTATCCTGGGGTAATTTTATTGCGATTTATCCATATAGAGTTTCCAGTCATTTGTATGTGAAAAACGTAATGTAAGCAATGGTAATGCAGACATTTAGATAGTAAAGGATGGCTTGAATGATAATAAAGCTTATCTCATTCTGATTGCCTCAGGTGCTGGAATGCGGAATTAATGACATTTTTCAGAGTGAGAAAATAACCTTTTGGATGTGTCATCGAGTTCATTTGCTGCCAGTAACTCCTAATCTTTTGCCTGTTGCAGGTTTTTGGAATCTTAGTTGGGGTGTGCTTGTGTCTGGACATTAAACGAAAGAGCTATGAAAACATCAGCTAATACAATATCACAGCTATCCTCCCACATCATGAGCAGATTTGATCCACTTTATTGCATTTCTCTGAATGCTTTACTGTGTCTAGACTGCTTATATTTTCATTGATGTTTGAAAACAGTTGAAAACATTTTACTGATATGTGCATACTTGCTATAATTGCTACTACAATCCCAATTCTAAAAGTTTGGGACACCGTAAAATGTAAATAAAAACCCAATGCAATGATTTGCAAATCTCAGAAACCAGCATTATTCACAAAAAACACAGGAAACATTTAAGATGTTGAAAATGAGACATTTCACTATTTCATGAAAAATACTAGCTCATTGCTAAATTTGATGGAAAAAAAAATCTAAAAAAAATTTAAGACAGGGCCATGTTTATCACTGTGTAGCATCCCTTCTGCTCAAAATGTCTCACTTTCAACATTTGATGTTTTCTATGTTCTTTTGTGAATAAAATATTGATTTTTGAGATTTGCAAATCATTGCATTTTGATCTAATTTATATTTAAAAGTATCTCAACCTTTTTTGGAATTAGGGTTGTATTTAAAAAAGGCATCAGACAAAGAGAAATTGCTTGATCTGCTATTACACTGAAAATACCTGCTATCTATCCCCTGCTTAATATGCATAAAATCATTAAACATGATCCTTATGGGCGTTGCAGTGTGATTTTTTTCTGTTTACATTTAGCAACTGAAACATTTCTGAAAAGTTTCTGTGTTTTATTCTCAGTGAACAGATTAATCTGTTTGCATGTAAATGCTTTGATGGAACACATGGCAGTGTCTGAGGTTGTTTTTTCTTTTTAAGATTGATAAAGTTGATGACTATGATCAAGGGCTTGTTCAGTATTCAAACTAAACTTCACTGTGGCTCATATTAGGTATCTTTAGCTTCCAGGGAGTCCGAGTGTACGTTGGACTAAACCAATATGCTTCATTTATAAGGGATGAAAATATCATCAGAAAGGATCCACTATTGTTTGGAATCAAAGTTGAGTCACCCAACAGATTTATTTAGGAAATTTCAACAAGAGTATAATTACTTAAGATAGTTTAAATTAAAATTGTAAACAAAGACGAACTTTTCATTTCAGGCTTGCAAAGGCCTCTCCGGGTATTAGGCCCCTGATTGGTCAGTCGTTTCCATCTCAAACATCCTTTGTCCCATATATATACACTATGCCTCCTCTGCACATGTCCACACCATCTCAGCCTTGCCTCTCTGACTTTATCTCCAAACTTTTCAACCTGAGCTGTCCCCCTGATGTACTCATTTCTAATTTTGTCCATCGTGGCCACTCCCAGCAACAATCTCAGCTCCACCTCCTCCATACATCAAGCAAGATCTTAATACCATCTTGTAAACCTTCCCTTTCACTTTTGCTGAGTATCCTTCTGTCACAAAGCACAAACCCTGACACATTTCCTAAAGTCAATTGCTTTGGATGGTTGACCCCAGGTATTTAAATTCATCTACCTTCACTGTCTTTACTCCTTGGCTCTTCACCATTCCATTTGCCTCACTCTCATTTATACACATGTATTTTTTCTTGCATCCCCTGACTTCCAGTCCTCTTCTCTCTAGTACATACCTCCACCTCTCCAGGCTCTCTTTCACCAGCCCCCTGCTCTCACTACAAGTCCCAGTGTTGTCTGTGAACATCATGGGCCATGAAGGCTCCTTCCTTAACCTCATCTCTCAACCTGTCCATCACCACTGCAATCAAGAATGGGCTCAGATCCCAGCCCCACCTTCAATCCATCTGTCACTCCAAACACACATCCTTACTAATGTCTCACTGTCCTCATGCATGTCCTGCACCACCCTCACATACTTCTCTACCAATCTTGACTTCCTCATGCAATACCACAGTTACTCTCTAGGCACCCTATCATCCCTATCATACGCTTTCTCTAGATCCACAAAGACAGAGCGAAACTCCTTTTCAGCCTCTCTATACCTCTCCATCAGCACTCTCAAAGCAAACAGAGCCATACTGCTACTCTCTGATTGTTATTCCAAACAAAATGAATACAAATATTGTGGAATGAGGTAGGAAAGATTTCCTGTATCTGCCCTTTTGAGGCTCAAACAGATGTTAAAGTGTTCTGCTGCCTGTCCAGTAAGTGGTGCAGAGGGTGATCAGGATTATTCATTTATTTGGATGGCCTCTTCTCTCTATAACTAATCTTAGATAGACTTCTTAGAAACTTTGATAGGTATGGAGAGCAACTTCATACCTTTGTAAAGTCACGTAACGAATTTTTAATAAAGCAGGGGTTTCTATATGCTCTTATATACTCCTGTTCTTATGATATTGTGTAATGACTCCGTTTTGTTGACAATGAGCAGAGTGCAAAGTGATAACGAACACAAATACCCGTCAAGCATGGCGGTCATCAACTTTGAGCAGTAAACCACATTTCCCAGAAATCCCCTAAAGGAAATAAGTCCACTCGCAAAATTGGTCCGACTCCCAGCACACTCTTCCCAGCGTGGAAAGTAGCATGCGTGAGCCAGAAAACAAGAAAGAAAACTGACTTTAAAGCAAACTGATCCGCAACATTGGGACTGAAAATAAAGGTAAAGATACAGATTAACTGTAATTTACGACCCCACCAGTCTTTATAAAGCTCTCATCGTACTTCTGTCACAAGCTAACAGACTGTGTGTGGCGTTCAGCGAGTGTATATACAGAGATGAAGCTCATTCGGGAAAATGAAGCCTCACTGTAATTGAAATAAACCTTATATTACTGTCTGACTTACTTCTGGATAAACTAAACACTAGCTAAGCAAGTTTGACTATCAGCAGGACTAGTTTTTTGCAGAAAGGTGTAAGTTATTTTCTGTAAGTCTTGTCTTCTGTTCTTTCCTCCAGGCATCATGTTAGATGCTTTAATCCAGCGAATAAAGGAGCTGGAAGCTGAACTGGAGAGGCTCAAGTCCCAGCTGAAAGAGAGTGGTGGAGCTGGAGATGCTGACATGTTAACCAGTCCATCCCCTGATGAAGACTGCAGGTCTGAAGGGAACAACGGCAGCAGTAAAAAAGAGAGAAAGAAAGCAGGGAAAGACCGTCCTTTTGACTTCGCTGCACACTCCCGGCGCCATGTGGCTCTGCGGCTGGCCTATCTGGGGTGGGCCTACCAGGGATTCGCAGTTCAGGAGAACACAGACAACACCGTGGAGGCCAGACTTTTTGAAGCTCTCCTAAAGACTCGGCTGATTCAGGACCGCCAGAGCTCCAATTACCACCGCTGTGGTCGCACTGATAAAGGAGTCAGTGCTTTTTCTCAAGTGAGTTTGTAGAGATGCTGATTTTCCCTTATGAAATCTGCGGGATAAAGAACCTACAATGGTATATTTAGTCAGGAGTCACTGCATGATAAATCAATCAGTGCTTTCCATCAGACCCCCTCAGAATTAGAATATTTTTGGTACAATAACTTTAGTGCATTTAATGATGCCATGCGAAATTCTACCTTCATACTATGATCATTTTCAAAGTTACAGGAACTCAAACACAGGTCCAAATTTTGTACTTTTTAGTGCATCTATACCTCAAAGTCTGGGGTGAACTATCGACACCATCAAAACAAGTTTTAGCATATCAAGTGTCTTCTTTTTACCAGCATTTTGATACTAGGCCCATCTTCCAGCCATGAGTCCATCTGTGTCAAAATTTTTTATATAACTAAATTTTAACACAGATGTAGCTTATGGTTGTGAAATGGAGAAACAACACTAGGGGTTCATTTTCTGGACATATCACATTGATCAATCAATTTCAGGTCAAAATCCTTGCACTTTGATTGGATTGAAGCTACTGAAACTCTGATATTATATATCCCATGGTACTGATGATGAAAGTTATTTATAGAAAAAGAACATTCTGAACAAATAAAGATTTTCCAGAAGTCTTTAAAATTGTGACACTGTAAAATTCATTTGGTTGTAGGTTTAATAGATTGACTTAAAAAGTGCAAAATTAAGAGTCACCCCTGTATACTTGGAGAGCCTGTAACTAAGAATTTCAATAGTATGAAGGAAAAAATTGCATGGCTTCATTAAATAGGCTAAAGTTACTGTACAGAATAAACAGCTAATTCTCAGGGGGTCATATTTAACTGATTTTATGACATAATCCTTATGTCTCCTAATACCAAGACGTATGGCATAAACAATCACTATTTTCATGAAGTGATTTTTCCCGACAGGTCATAACTATTGACTTGCGCTCCACTCAGTTCTGTGGTGGTTTGGGCATCACGCTTCCTGAAAATATTGATGTCAGTACCAAGTCCAAAGCTGCTGCTGCCTCTGAGCTTCCATATGTGAAGATGCTGAACAGAGTCCTGCCACAGGACATCAGAGTCTTGGACTGGGCTCCAGCAGCAGAGGGTTTCAGCGCACGATTTCACTGTCAGTCCCGCACGTACCGCTACTACTTCCCCCGAGGATCCTTGGATGTAGGGTTGATGGCCCAAGCTGCTAAAAGGTGGGTGAAGAACACACCAAAACATAAAAACTGGCATCATTCTTTAAATTTTCAGTCCTGATTTGATAACCTCCTGGCACCCAACAGATATGAGGGGACGCACGACTTTCGCAACCTGTGTAAAATGGATGTGGGCAATGGTGTCCTGCAGTTTGAAAGGACCATTTTATCAGCTGAACTCAAGCCTGTGCAGCCTCAGTACGCCTCCAGCAAAGACCCGCGTGACCTCTTCATATTTGAGATCAAAGGATTAGCCTTCCTTTACCACCAGGTACTAAGAGACAGTTATTCCGGGCTACATTTTCCACAATATAACATCATTTTACAGCTCTTTTCAGTAATAAATTATGTTCATCTTAAACCATTGCATTCAAATAAAGTGTTCTCCCCCATTTCTAACAAATGATTTTTAATGCAATGATTAAAATTTAGAATGACTGATTCATATGTTTGCATATCAGTTACAGCTCCTGGTGACTTTAATCTCTTTTAAAGTTGATTATTTGACTAGTGGCATTTGCGTTTTGTTTGTGTAGTGAATTACCTGTTGTGTTTTGCTTCAGGTACGCTGCATGATGGCAGTACTTCTCTTGATAGGACAGAACCTGGAAGCCCCAGGGATAATTAATCAGCTCCTGGATGTTGAGAAGAACCCCAGGAAGCCTCAGTACAGGTGAACTAACCGATGCTGAAGTGGTTGTGCGTTACCTTAAATAAAAATAATAAATATGATGTTCATCATATGAATTTTCATGGTCTTTAGCATGGCAGTGGACTACCCTTTGGTGCTGTATGACTGCCACTTTGAAGGTTTAAGATGGAAGCATGAGAGTGAAGAGATGAACTATGTCCTGTCTGCACTGCAGCAGCACTGGACACAGAGCGCAGTGAAAGCAGATGTCCTGCGCGGAATGATCCAGGGTTTGGAAGACAGAGGTGAGAAGTTGAATTTACTGAATATTTTTAGGCTGTTTAAATGTAGAAGCATTGATTGATGAAGAAACGAGAGGCCCAGAGGTACAGAAGTGTAAATGTCCTGTAAACTGTGGTAAAAGGAACCAAGACATCCAGATTACAAGAGATACAAAGCAACCAAAAACTATGTAAATGCCATTTGTTGATGTTTTGTTTGTATTTGTGGCTTTTTACATGCTTTCTGCATCTCATTTCGGTTGTATTTTGGGGATGTATATGCTATATGGACAAAACCATTTGGTCGCACCTCTTAATTTTGAATTCAGGTGTTTCATTCAGTCCCATTGTCACAGGTGTATAAATTCAAGCAGCTAGCCATGCATTCTGCCTTTACAACCACTTGTGAAAAAATGGGTCATTCTGAAGGCGCTCGCTGAATTGGAGCATGGTACTGTAAGAAAAAGCCATTGTTCCAAGAAGTCAGATGGTGAAATTTCTTATCTCCTAGATATTTCACGATCGACTATATACACACACTTAATACCACAGCAACTCAGCCTCAAAGTGGCAGACCACATAAAGTTACAGAGTGGGGTTGCCAAGTGCTGGGGTGCATAGTGCGTAAATATTCTCAGCACTCTGCTGACTCAGAAACTGCAGAGTTCCAAACCCTCTCTAGCATTAATATCAGAACAAAAACTGTGAGCTTCATGGCATGGATTTCCATGGGAAAACCACTGCATGCCAGCCTTATATCACCAAGCATAATTCAGAGTATCAGATGGAGTGGTGTAAAGCACACCACCTCTCATCTCTGGAGCAGTAGAAACATGTTCTGTGGAGTAATGAATCCTGCTTCTCTATCTGGCTGTCGGATATAAGAGTCTGGGTTTGGTAAATACCACAAGAAATTTACCTTCAGGACTGCATTGCACCCACTGTAAAGATGGGTGGATGTAAGATAATGCTATAGGGTTGTTTTTTCTGGGGTTGGCGTAGGCCCCATAGTTCTAGTGAAGGGAAATCTTAATGCTTTAGCTTACCAAGAAATTTTGGACAATTTAATGCTTCCAGCTTTGTGGGAACAGTTTAAGGAAGGGCCTTTTCTGTTCTAGCATGACTGCCCCAGTGCACAAAGCAGAGTCCATAAACGAATGGCTGGTGTTGAAGAATTTGACTGGCCTGCACAGAGCCCTGAACTCAACCCCACCAAACACATTTTGAATGAACTAGAATGGTAATTTCAAGCCAGACCCTCTAGTTCAGCATCAGTGTCTGATCTCACAAATTTTCTTCTGGATGAATGGACAAAAATTCCCCCAGACACACTCCAAAATCTTGTAGAAAGCCTTCCCAGAAGAGTGGAAGCTCATATAGCTGCAAAGGGGGGACCAACTCCATGTTAATGCCTGTGGCTTTAGAATGGGATGTCATAAATAGGTTGCAATGTGTAGGTGGCCCGATAAAATTGTCCATACAGTGTGTTTGTTGCACCCAGTGACTCCGTGGGCGTCTGGGAGTGTGTCTGGTAGGCCTGGTCAGTTCTCTGCCCATGCACAGAAGCTTCAGTTGCCTTCACAGTTTGCATTGAGTTGTTTGGAAGCATTCAACCTCTTATTAGCAATGTCCCCCCAGGAACTAATAAAGTGTTCTAATTCTGATAAACAGTCCTGTAAAATGTGCAAGACGGATGACTAGAAAATGCATCTAAAACTTCCACGCTGTTGCCCATGTTGATATTTTCATTTTCAGCTTCTTTTCATCTTTAGTTTCTTTTAACCCGAAAACAAGACCAGGAATTATATTTAAAAGTTGCAGGTGTAAAAGTGCCTTTCCTTAAAATATTCCTATCAAATGTAATTGAATAACATTAAAACCAATGCACTTCATTTCAGTGAGCTAGTTTGAGTGTCCTTCTGTTTTGAAGGCCTGGTCACTCATTAAAAGAAATTGGCACCACCTGTGCTTTTCCTCCTTATGCGTCCAATTGTCTGCTGTGAAAATACACCATATAAATTGTGTTGCTCTTCATCCACAGGAGGTGTTTCCTCGAACTGCTGCTGGCTAGTAGAAGGCAGCAGGCAGAGAAATTATCGACCACTGCTTGAACGCCCATGCTGCGAGAGCCTGGAGTCCAGGATAAATCATTTTGTGAAAAGGGGCAGACTGGAACGGGAGGAAGGGGAGGATGGAGGTGAAATGGTCCACAGAGGAAAAAGGTCCAAACATTCACACACATCCTCCACTCCACCTGTTCCTTTAGAGATACCGAAACAAAGCATGGATCAGAAAGAAGATTAATATTCTTTAAACTTGAGAATGGGCTTGTAATTTTTATTTTGTTATTTTTCTAACAAAATTTCTGATTTAAATGTTTTATGTTATGAAATGGTGTATGGATATTTTCATTTGTCCATTTTGCTTTAAAATAAACATATTTTGGAGAAAGTGGGTGTCACTGACTTTTTTGTTGGGAACTTTGGCTTTTGTACTAACAGGCCTCAGGTGGTAAGAATAGAAGATGACACATCATCCACCCTCGTCCTGAACACAGGTGCTCCACAGGGATGTGTGCTCAGCGTGGCCCTTTTTACTTTATTCCCTCACCACTGCACCCCCATCCATGCTTCCGACACCATGGTGAACTTGGCTGATGACACCACTGTAGTGGGTCTCATATCAGACAATGACAAGGCTAATTACAGAGAGGAGATCCATCACCTGGCCCTGTAATGTTCCGATAACAACCTGATCCTGAACACCACTACATCCAAGGAGGTCATCGTGGCCTTCAGGAGGTCTAGAAGGACAAGACGCACTCCACTGCTAATACAGGGGGAGGAGGTGAAGAGTGTGGACAATACTAAGTTACTGGGCATCCACATTGCTTCAGACCTCACCTGGGTGCTCAACACCTCCCACCTAATGAAGAAAGCCCAACAAAGACTATTCTTCCTCAGAAAGCTTAAGTGGGCTGGATTCTCCTCTTAGCTGCTGGTAAACATTGACAGGAGTGTCCTCTGCCACCGTGTGGTACACCAGCAACTCAGCGCAGGACAGCAAAGACTCGGCCCGGATGATCAAAACGGCAGGGTGTGGGATGGCCACTACCCGATCTGGACTCGGCATACACCGGCAGTCTCCAGAGGAAGGCCGGCAGCATCACCATAGATAACACCCACCCAGGTCACATATAGGGTGACCAGATCCCAACAAACTAAATGTAGGACAAAGAGAACGTTTATGTGGGACAGATTACTAATCCTGAGTGGCCTTGAGCATGTGAAGGACTTCTTATTTAAATGCAACCTTCCCAACTCCCTCACTAAGTAAATACAAGTGTCAATAAAATCCTAAGTTTACTGTTTCCTCTCTCATGCACCTCCTTTTTATCCTTTTTAACCATTAGAGCTATTTCAGTAGCTGTTTTGCATGACTCATTTGGGTTTCAGTGAGGAAGCATCCATCAACATCTTTTGGACCTACAGGTTTCTCGTGAGGCAACACAAAAACATGACACTAGCTGTCGAAGAATCACTTTCCACCCAATTTCATCTTTTATACAAGCAAAAGTTCCTTTCATTTGTGAAAGTTTTCCTCATATTCCAGCAAAATCAGCAGAGCTTGTGACTTTGTGGTAATTTGTAACGCCCCCCTTATTTTAACCTTGCCTCGACTATAATGAAAAATCTTCCCCGCTTTCTTCACACGCATCAGGCCACAGCCAGACTTTAGAAAAGTGGAGATCATGCAGAGCAGGTCAAAATATGGGACACTGTCTCAAGATGTGGGACAGAGGGACAAAACTGTTTTGCAGTCCCACATAAAGAGAGACATGTGATAACCAGGTCACAAACTGAAGAACATCTTTTTCCCCAGAGCTGTGACCTCCATCACACCTTGAGCTTAACATATTGGACATCTTTGAATTCTTTCTATATTTATTCTAATGTCTGTTTCATGAAGGAGTTTGATTTTAATATTTAATGTCTGCTTTCTTTTCGTTTCTAACCAAGATGCAACAAACAAAATTTAGCTGTGCAATACACAATGAAAATGCCCCCATAGTGTAGTGGTTTACACATTCACCTTGCAAGCAAAAGCTCATTCGTTCGTTTTCAGGTAGGGAACACAAGCCCCTCTCAACGTGGAGGGTTGTGTCAGGAAGGGCATCCGGCGTAAAACCTCTGCCAAATTACCAATGCATATTTATCCGCTGTGGCGACCCCTTGGGGAGAAAACAAGGGAGCAGCCGAAGGCACAAAAATTGCACAGTGAAAATAGTTATCTTAGACGGAACCAACGTCAGCAGAGGAAGAGATGTGGGGAGACTTTCGCGGTGGCGCCTGTCAAGCTAAGCGGCTAGGTTGTTAGCAGCCAGCCGAGTGGAAGTCCACAGAGTTTACGCACAGCAGACTAAAGCAACACGGCTGTCTCCTACTCATTTGTCGGCCTTCGTGCTGGACTGGATGCGGTGATCATGGCGTTGTTGTTGCTTGTGATTCTGACCTGATTAAGAGTCGTGCTAACGTTAGCGTGTTAGCAGCCTGGTTGTTGTTTATTGCTCAACCCCTGTGCTGCGGCTCTCTGTGGATTTCCACTGCACATTCAGCCGGTTTAAGGAGACTCGCTTTGACAAGGTAAAGCAGAAATACCCCGACATGTGTCTGTTTTAATAACATTTACAAAATAACTTAATAAACCAGCCACCCTGTTCAGTGCGTAGTCTATTTAAAGCATGACGGAGCTGTTAAGCCTTTTGAATCTTTAATTTTGACCGGTTTGTAGTTCAGAATAACTTCAAAGCTGACCCTCCGACCAGTCAAACCAGTTTGACTTTGTGTAGCGCGTACAGTACGGCAGGCGCAGTTAACCAGTCCCACAGCAGGGGGCGTGTTGTGAAACCTGATGACTTCCCTCCGTTCGGGTGACCAGAGCCCTGTCCAGCTAAATACAGATTCTTAAAACTTAATAGATTTTAATCATGTTGGCTGCAACAATTTTACATTGATTTTATTTTCTGCAAGCCTTAATATACGATCCTAGAACAGGGCGCCTATTTTTACTTTTCTGATTTGTAGTCTAAATTAAATTTGCATATAGATTAAACCTATGTTTGAGGTTCATTTTTATGTTTGTCCTTTATTTGCTCTCAGACCCTTAAACAACACAGGGCTGCAGCTGAAAGAGTAAAAACTAAAACTGTCTCACACATATCTAAACATTAATTTATTCCTTGTGTGGTGTTCGTATTTTTGTTACTCAGCCAGTGTTCATGGGTCTGGTGGACCTGCTAGTTTTGGCTTTCCAAATCAACGCTATCAAACAATTTTGTATTAAAATACTCAACAGATGTTTACTTCATCCCAATTACAAGCCATATGAACAGCAAACAAGGTTAATATTTGTCCTTTACCTTTGTTAGATCACATTTATGAATTAATGGATTAATGACTGTAATTTGCATTTTTGCCAACTTTCCTTATTGGCTTCAAGTAGGCTGAATTGACCTTCGCCAAGATGATATTCTAACATGTACATGTTTATTGAAACTGGTATGCATGACTATATACAGGCCATTAATGTAACATGTATAATTTTGTATCTGCGTGCATAATTTCAGCTTAATATCATTCAATTCGTGACTTGTAGGAGTTTATTCTCTGTAACCTGTTCAGTTTAAATACATTTTCAGTGTAATCAAACAATATTCACTCACTGGCTACTTTATTGGGTGCACTTTGCTAGTACAAGGCTCAACCTCCCTTTGCCTTGCTTTAATCTTTGTGGCATGGATGCAACAAAGTGGTGGGAACATTTCTCAGAGATTTTGGTCTATATTGACAGGATAGCATCACACAGTTGCTGCAGATTTGTCAGCTGCACATCCGTGATGCAACTCTCCACCACATTCCAAAGGTGCTCTATTGGATTGAGATCTGGCGACATTCGAGTATTGTCACGTTCAAGAAACTGGTTTAGGATGATGTGAGCTTTGTGACATGGAGAATTATCCTGCTCAAAGCAGCTATCAGAAGATGGGTACACTGTGACCATAAAGGGATAGACATGGTCGGCAGCAATACTCAGGTAGGCTGTGGTGTATAAACAATGCTCAACTAGTGCTAAAGGGCCCAAAGTGTGTCAAGAAAATATCCTCCACACCAGTACACCACAAGGAGGATGAACCATTTAGGCAGGATGGAGCCATGCTTTCATGTTGTTTACACAAAATTCTGACCGTGTCGTTTGAATGTTGCAGCAGAAATTGAGACACATCAGACCGAGTAATGCGTTTCCAGTCTTCTGTTATCCAGTTTTTTTTTAGCTCATGTGAATTATAGCTTAATTTTCCTGTTCTTAGCTGTCTAAAATAGCTAAATTTAGCTCATGCGGAATAGTACACTTTCCACGTCAGGTGGTACAACCAAATTAAAACTGAAAATATGAACTTCTCATAAAAGTCTTTATTTTGATTAAAATTATGTATGTGCAAAATATATAATGAAGGTGTTGAAATAAAAACCTGTCTAAACAGAAGATGGTTGCAAAAGTCAGGTGGCGCAACTGCAAGAAATGTCAATTAAATGAAAAATTTTATTTAAAAGTCAAAGATTTCCTTTTAAATTTCTAAAATGCCTATTAGATTAATTTAATAGATAAGTTCGTCTCTCGTCTCGTCTCGTCTCGTCCTCTACCGCTTTTCCGGGGGTCCGGGTCGCGGGGGCAGCAGTTCGAGCAGAGAAGCCCAGACTTTCCTCTCCCCAGCTACCTCCTCCAGCTCTTCAGGGGGGACACCCAGGCGCTCCCAGGCCAGCTGGGAGACATAGTCTCTCCAGCGTGTCCTGGGTCTTCCCCGGGGTCTCCTCCCAGAGCGACGTGCCTGAAACGCCTCCAATGAGAGGCGTCCAGGGGGCATCCTGATCAGATGCCCGAACCACCTCAACTGGCTCCTTTCGATGTGGAGGAGCAGCGGCTCTACTCTGAGCCCCTCCCGGATGACTGAGTTCCTCACCCTATTTCTAAGAGTGAGCCCAGCAACCCTGCGGAGAAAGCGCATTTCAGCCGCTTGTATTCGTGATCTCATTCTTTCGGTCATTACCCAAAGTTCATGACCATAGATGAGGGTAGGAACGTAGATAGACCGGTAAATTGAAAGCTTTGCCTTGGAGCTCAGCTCCCTTTTTACCACGACAGATCCGCATCACTGCAGACGCTGCCCCAATCCTTCTGTCAGTCTCCTGCTCCATCCTCCCCTCACTCGTGAAT
>VUQH01056970.1:0-31379 GCA_015106775.1 Etroplus canarensis | reverse complement strand
TACTGCTGCTCGCTGATGGTCACCTCTCTTCTTAGTCTGGCTTCAACAACCCTCTCCCATATCGTCATGGTATGGCTCATCAACTTGATCCCTCTGTAGTTACTACAGCTCTGCACATCACCCTTATTCTTGAAGATTGGTACCAGTGCACTTCTTCTCCATTCCTCAAGCATTCTCTCATTCTCCAAGATTGCATTAAACAATCTGGTTAAAAAGTCCACTGCCTTCTCTTCTAGACATCTCCATACCTCCACAGGTATGTCATCTGGACCAACTGCCTTTCCACTCTTCATCCTCTTCAATGCTGCCCTAACTTCCTCCTTACTAATACTCTGCACATCCTGATTCACCATCTTCCCTCTCTCTGCCCTCCCCTCTCTCTCATTTTCCTCATTCATCTGCTCCTCAAAGTACTCTTTCCATCTTCTCAACACACTTTCTTCACTTGTGGCAATAGGACTAAATGCAACACCTGAATTCAGTGATTAAGAGCTGTGGCACAATATTTTTGTGTTTTGTGTATTTTGTGTTATATTGGCCTGATATATTTAATTTTTACACAGTGATTCCCAGTTTCTAAATGAATACCTAGTAAATAAAAACATGGTATCTGTAAATATAGAGACCAAACATATTGGAATTAATGGAAATAAAACGGAATTTTTATTGAATAAACTTCTAAAACTATACACACACACACACACACACACACGCGTGTGTGTGTGTGTGAAAAAAACTCAAGTAAAATGATAATTCCATGAAAATGTACTGTATGTATTTGATATTATCTAAAGCTATTCCTTAGATGTATCTTATAAACAATAGACATATAGATAATATGTTAATTTTAGCCTCCATGTAGAAACCAAATAAGATGGTCCAGATGCTGTTGGAGCTTTGGACAGACTTCTGTAGATTTAACTTAAATTTAGTAATGCAAATCATTAATGTAAAGCAAACAAATATGCACATAACTTAATGTTTAGTGATCACATCTTAATTTAATTAATTAATTTAAACATTTGATTGATATAATTATTTTGTTTTATTTTTCTGGTTAAGACTTGTCAACTTCTTGGTTATATTATGTGATTCTCAGATACATGGATTTGCATGTACTGTATGTATGTACTATATGTTATATGTGTACATTATTTGTCTCAAAAAAACTTAGCCTAGACTTTCTCTTCTTTTTGAAAGTCAATGAGCTGGAATTATCCATTATTTTCAGTTGAATGGCAAAAGCAAAACTGACTGACCAGTATGCTGACTGTTATATAACTGGCATACAACAAACATGCCAATATTACATCTGTTCGCTCCTGATCCTGTTCTGCAAATAAGATATTCTACTGATGCTGTGTTTCAGCGCCATTGTTTTAACATTCTCGTCATATTTGAGTAATGACCCCCCTGGGCGTGTCCCTAGCACGATCTTCTTTCATATTTGTTACCACCCTGCTCTCTCCATAAAGTTAAGGTGCCATCTGTCAGCTTTTCACCCTGTTTCTCTGAGTGGCAGGTCCTCTTAATTCTGCCAACCACCTAGTATGTACACAGCAAAGAGCCTCCATCAAAGCATGTCATTAATGCTAGCATTCACTTACAGTGCATGTTACACATAAAACACAAACATGGTCACATATACTGCTTTGTGAGAACTACGTGCAGATAAGGGAGTGGGAAAACAGGCAGCACCATAAAAGCAAGCGCTGACATGTTGTCACTGGTGGTGGCATTGTTGGAAGTCATGAGGTCTAATGTACAGAGTACTAAGTACTTACTCCCACAAATCAGCAGTCAAACTGAGCTACAGTATATTTAAAGGTTAAGAAAAACTTCATACAACAAAAAGTGCTGCACAAAATAAAACAATGTGAATGCTATTCTATGGCGTATTTACAGATTCCTGCTTCAAAAAATCAACAACTCGTATACCCCAGTTCTCTAATTTTACTTTTTTATTATGTCTTGAAAGTTGTAGCATTTTAATCACACTGGCTCTTCATCAGAAAATGATGCAACCAACAGCACCATATTAATGTTGCTGGTCACATGATCACATCATATCAAGATGGTGTCCAAGCAAAACAAAAAATTACATTGATCACACAATCAGTGAAGTCCCTAGTTTTAAAAAAGTGTATGAAATATTACTGCTACTACTACTACTATTATGGATAATAATAATAATAATAATCATCATCATCATCATCATCATCATCATGTTCTTCTTTTTTCGGCTGCTCCCGTTAGGGGTCAACACAGCAGATCATCTGCCTCCATCTCTCCCTATCCCTTGCATCCTCTTCCCTCACACCAACCCTCTGCATGCCCTCTTTCACTACATCCATGGACCTTCTCTGTGGTCTTAGTCCTCTCCTCCTGCCTGGCACCTCCATCTTCAGCATCCTTCTACTATCCTTCTGTCACAAATCACCCCTGACATTCATCTCCACGCACTCCACCCTGCCTACACTCTTTTCTTCACCTCCCCCATGCTCCATCTGTTGCTTTGACCCCAGGTGTTTAAACTCATCCGCCTTCACCGCCTCTACTCCTTGCATCTTCACCATTCCACCTGCCTGCCTCTCATTTATGCACATGTACTCTGTCTTGCTTCTCCTGACTCATTCCTCTTCTCTCCAGTGCATACCTCCACCTCTCCAGGCTCTCTTCCCTCTGTCATCTGCAAACATTATAGTCCACAGAGACTCTTGCCTGAATGCATCTGTCAACCTGTCCATCACCACTGCAAACAAGAAGGGGCTCAGAGCTGACCCCTGATGTAATCCCACCCCCACCTTGAACCCATCTGTCATACCTACTGCACACCTCACCACTGTCTCACTGTCCTCATACATGTCCTGCACCACCTTCACATACTTCTCTGCCACTCCTGACTTTCTCATACAATTCCACATTTCCTCTCTTGGCACCCTATCATATGCTTTCCCAAGAGCCACAAAGACATGGTGCAACTCCTTCTGACCTTCTTCACCTTCTTCTGAACTTCTCCATCAACACTCTCAAAGCAAACACTGCATCTGTTGTACTCTTTGTCAGCATGAAGCCATACTGCTGCTTGCTGATCATCGCCTCTCTTCAACAACTCTTTCCTATATTTTTATGGTATGGCTCACCAACTTGATTCCTCTGTAGTTACTGCAGCTCTATACATCACCCTTATTCATGAAGATCGGTACTAGTGTACTACTTCTCCATTTCTCAGGCATGCTCCCATTCTCCAAGGCTGTGTTAAATAGTCTGGTTAAAAATCCACTGCCCTGTCTCCTAGACATTTCTATACTTCCACACGCATGTCATCTGGACCAACTCTTCATCCTCTTCATAGCTCCTCTCACTTCCTCCTTCCTAATACTCTACTTCCTGATTCACCATCTTCCCTCTCTCTCTCATTTTCCTTATTCATCAGCTCCTCAAAGTACTCTTTCCATCTTCTCAACACACTCTCTTCACTCATTAGTACATTTCCATCTCTATCCTTAATCACCCTAACCTGCTGCACATCCTTTCCAGCTCTGTCTCTCTGTCTTGCCAATCGATACAAATCTTTCTCTCATCCTTGGTGTTCAGCCTCTCATACAACTCACTACAAGCCTTTTCCTTTGTCTTTGCCACTTCTCTCTTTGCTGTGCACCTAGACTCCCAGTATTCCTGTCTACTTTCTTCATCTCTCTGACTATCCGGCTTTTTCTTTGCCAGTCTCCCCACTTTCCTGTACTTCCTCATTCCACCACTAAGTCATGATTCTGTCTGGCACTCTCTTCACCTCCAGAACACTCTTAACACACTCTTCCTTCAAGATTACCCCTACTCTATTTCTATTCCTATCTTCACCAGGGTAGAACAGTTTGAATCCACTTCTGATGGTTCTGGACTTGCTTCCCTTTCACCTGGTCTCTTGCACACAGTATATCTATCTTCCTTCTCTCCATCATATCAGCCAGTTCTCTCCTTTTAGCAGTCATAGTCCCTACATTTAAAGTGGGCCAACAGTAGCATAGTTTCCACTGGCACCCTGTTAGCTAATGACACCAGAGGTGATGGACCTGCTAGACAGTGATATGATTAATTTGACAATCTCAAAATTGCTTCCCCAATATACAATAATAAACAACAATGTGTCTCCTAAGAAACATCCAATCATTTTCTTATGCTTAGCCTAGAGCCTATGCCAGCTGTCATAGTACAAAAAGCTGGGTACATCCAGGACAGGTCACCAGGCCATTGCAAGAGCCAATACAGAGAGACAAACAACCACTGACTTTCACATCTGTTGTCAATTTAAAATCACCAGATAACCTAATCCCATTTGCATGTGTTTGGACTATGGGAGGAAGCTGGAGTAAACCCACGCTAGCACAGGGAGAACATGCAAACCCTACACAGAGGGACCCACACTGGCCAGCTGGTGGATTTGAATCTGGGCCCCTCTTGCTGTGAAGTAACTGTGCTAACTAACACACTACCATGCTGCCCTCCTGAGAAATACAATACAAGTTATGTATAGTCCAATAAGAGAAGCCTTCAATAGAAAATCTTCTACCATCAGGTTACTCAGCCATTATCAAGTATAAGAACACACTGGAGAGGCACTTCTTTTGGTCAATGCAAAAAGTGCACAAATGATCAATGACCCATAGCTCAAATGCAACAACTGCACAAACCAGATGGATCCACAAAGGATGTATACAGAGAACCAGATAATCTTAGACGTGAGAGTACAAGAAAAGATTTAAAAAAGGATGTCTATTTATTTACTAAGACCTTTAGGAGCCAAAGACTTGAGAGCTTAAAGCCAAGAGTTCTCAGTGTTTAAGTAAAATGTTTATCTCCCCTCCTCTCTTAGGGAGGTGTACAATATGACTTAACCAGGCTGCAGTGTGATTCTTTCCAAATCCTTGCATATCATGGTGCTATAGAACATCCTATCATAATAGCATCATGTGGTCAACGTTGGTTAAGAGAAGATCTGACATAATGATTACATGAGATTAAAGGTCACCAGTCACCATAAATTAAAGGAATTTTGTACCATTACTTCATTGTTTACATCAGCTCATGTCTAACCTTGTAAGAAGTTGTTATCATTGTGACCAGAAAATGGATTCATGGGCAACCTGACCAGCTAGCTTTTTATCATTTCTTTATGATTGCCAGTAGTTTAATAGTAATACAGTATGTGTTGTAGCTGAAACACACTTTTAAAATGCAGAAATGTCAAATGTGACAATGTCCTGCAAATGTCACATGTAGTTTCCCTTACTTTTACTTAAATGCTTTCTCCTTCCTGTTTTCTTTCTGTTTTGTAAACATGTCTGGGCCTTTCAAACACTGGAGTCAGAATATTTTTTTCTTTATTTCACCAAGAATGCAAGTCATTTAGATCATGCCCATAGTTAATATAATAATTGGAGGGGAAACATTCTATTGCTTAGATGATGAATGTGTCTGAAAGCAAACCTCTTTTTTGTTGTTTTTTTTCTTCCCTAGATTGAAGGAGAGGAGGAGCAGAGACGTTTCGAAGAGGGCAAAGCACGTTACCTCCAGAATAAAGGAAAGAGACTGTCAGAAAAGACACGCATGCAGTGACACTGCCATTGGAAATTTAACCCCTGCAGCAACAATATGTTAACCCCACACAACACTTCTGGTATGAAGGAAACAAAATAAATCTTCTCTCCGGCTCTGTGATTATTGCTTCCTGTTGAACCTAATCCTGTGATTATTTTTCCTGTGCTACACCAAAGTATCCACATATAACTGTATGTATGCAAAAGTAAGAATACATATTTTATTTTGGAGAGATTTTTAAGGATGTATGAAGACTATTCTTGATCACTGTCGGACTACGTATAGTAGAGTGTTATTTTGTTTGAAGAAGATCTGTAAGTATTAAGACTTAATTATCATGTCAGAGTAAAGTGATAGTCTGAGCTCAAGAAAAATGATGATCAAGTGAGTGAGTAATAATGAATAAAAGATCCAAGCACTAGTCTGGGACTCTCGTCTTGTGTCCTTGCTACTTTGATGATGATGATGATGATGATGATGTCATTGTCTTGGGCATGCCTTGGCGCAGAGGGCACACGCTATCTGTCTTTTCAGCACTGTGTCTTTCACAGAGAAATCAGGGGAGCTTGAGGGTTTTGACTCAACTGGCACCCCCCCGCCCCCACCCCCTTTCCATTTTGTTCTCCTCCTCCTCCTGTGCCCATCTACCACACTCTCCCTTCCCTCTCGTACTTACCAGCATCTTCTCATCTGTCTCCATTCTCTTCTAATGTTGCTTTTGTGCACCTCAATATCTCTCTATTTGTCTTTGTTCCCTTTCTACCCGTTTTGCTTTTTTGTCTCTGGATGAGAGTTGAGGATTTCTCACTGTCCAATAAACAAAGAACTGTGGAAAGATTGTCTCTATTACTGTCTTTGCATGTGTCCTTCATTAGTCCATGTCTGTACAAGGTCAAATTAGAAAGATAAATTGAGCCAGTGAGAAATCAATATCCATGTGGCCATGTCAAGACTGAACATTGCGATCATTAACCTGCTGTGCATACCATTTCTGACAAGATTAGTTTTTTCTTTTTTGTATTTGATTTGAACCTGACACCCTTAAACCATAATGTGATTTGTCAGAAGGTGTAGGTAAGCCTGCACACAGGATGGCCAGGACTAATTTAAGATCAAACGTAAGTGAAATAAAACAGATTAAAGTCAAACAGCAAGTGGTAAAGGTCTACATGTTGGTAAAATGACTTTTTGTCTAGACATTTGTTCCTCCTCCTACTGTTTTTCTGTCATGGGCAGAAAATGATTTGTCATTGGATCATGAAGGTTATTGTTATTTTTTCCTCTGTCCCTCCATCCAACAGAGTATGTGTGCTTTTCATTTCCCCCATGAAAATAAAGTTAGGCCCAAGCTGCACTGGGGGCTATATCTATTTTTAACCCTAGTTATACAGAGGCGTCTTGTGGGAGAAGGAGAGCACAGGCAGAAGGGGGAAGACAGTACAGTGAGACAGGATGCATGTCATATGGGAAGACAAGACTTCTGAGAAATATGAGCTCATCCAAAAGCATTCGCCGTATGTACTGTATCAGCTCAGGCACGCCTGACTTTCCTGGCTCTGAAAACATAGAGAAACTAGATAATCTCTTATCATTCACAATAGTGTTCATTACTGTCTCCAGCCATTCCAGCTTGTAGCAGCTGGCTTTTATATGTAGAGACAAAATATGGTAACCATGGTTACTTATGTGGAAGAACAGAGTTAAAATGAAAGAAGTGACATTATCTGAAAGAGAGGTTTCTCTTTCAGGTAGCAACAAAAAGGATGCCATGTACTTTAAACTGCATCATTCAAGGCTTAAATAAAAGTACTTGCTGTGTGTGACTGACATACAATACATACCTAATGTATTAAAAACAGTGACACTAACAGAGGCTACATGTCAAGCAAAAAAGATGACATTAAGGCAAAAAAGCTGATCTCATATTTTCATGTCCTTTCTAAATGAGAGGATAGCATCACTCTCACTGCTGTATCCCTGTGCAGAGGATACGTAGATGAATGATTCTCCAGTGCAGCAGAAGAGCCATTAAGCATTTTGAAAAAAGAATAAATGATAAAGCAAGGTGATGTTCAGAAGAGTCTTGGCTTTTATTTCTGAGTGGTCTCCTTTGCATTTTCTCCTCATTGTGTTCACAGCTCAAGAATGTTTTGTCAGTCAATTTCTTGCAGCAAAGGCTTTGCTTTCACATGCGAGATACTGCAAGACAGTAACCTGAACAGGGTGCAAATTATACTTCAAGGTCACTCTTGTAAATGTGACTATCAACATTTGTATGAGGCAATGCTTCTATAAGTTTGTCAGCAGAAGTTGCTGATGCTCAAAAACAAAAAACTTAAGCAGAAATTTTTTTAAAAACTAACAAAAAGAAAATAAAGTTGTTTTGCTTGTGCACCTTGGAACATTTTCAAAGAAGTGAGTTATGAGTGTTACATTCAGCCACCCTGTGTAATCTGGGCTTGGAGCCAGCAGGGCTTTCCTTGCAGAGGAGTAGGTGATGGATCATACTTTGTCTGGCTTGGAACCTCCCTTTTTTCAGCCACAGCAAACTTTAGTAGGGGTACTGCTATATTTGACTGTCTTTGACTGTAAGGCACATAAGCTCCTGTGCATGAAGAGGTGTTAATCTTGGAGAATCTGGGAGAGCACATCAACAGGACATTCAAAGAAGTCTTAAGTATTAAAGAGCTGATGTATCTCTGTGTGTGTGTGTGATGTGATGCGAGAGCTTGGAGCTGATGGTGAGACATGGGGCAGACCAGTGTCATTGAAGTCAGTGGGAGGAATGCCTTCTGTTACTTTTTACTTCCAGGTCACCTAGCATCACACAAACTCAAGCTCTCTTGCTATGACCAGTACTAATGATGGGTTTATTTGAGTTTAAAATAGAAAACATCAGAAACAGGTGACACCTGCGTGCACCTTCATAACCGACACCAAATAATAACTTTGTTACACAAACCTTATCACAAGAAATACGCCAGATTTGTTTTCTGCACATCAGGAGGCTAGAATTAATTAGTGTCCTTTATAATGGTGTAAATGGATTGCTAATTCATGCACCCACTGAAGCAGTCCTGACTCATTTTAGCCTGACAAGTTAATAATGAACATGTTGAGTAGAAATAAAGGTAGACGTGGGTCTGCTTCACCAGAGAAACACTGTTCAAATGCAGCACTGCTGTTCTCTGAAATTATGCTTTGGACACATTTGTTAATCAAATTGTGCCATTTACTTTAAAGGTGCACATGCCATCACCTTTTGCTCATTCCCCTCTTTTGCTCATTCTTTCTCACACTCACACACACACCATCTATCATAGACTCTATTGTATATTTTAGTTGTATCTAGTGTTATTTTTTAAATACTTAGTCTGCTTTCATTTTGTTCTTCTTTCAGTTACTGTCTATCTTATTATCCAGAATTACTCACCCCTGTTTTTTATGCTTTGATTTAGCTCCTTTTGAATATCTGCCCTGCCCTCATTAGTTTCAGCTATGTCTCATCAGCCCTGTGTATGTAGCTTTTCCTCTTTTCTTGTCTGTTTACCTCCTTGTACTCTGTGTTCCTTGTTGGTCACTTGATTCTGTTTTTTTTTTATTTGCATCAGCCCTATTGACTTGGAAAAGAATTAAAAGGATCTTTTAAGTTCTTCTAGACTTGTCTGAGGTGTCTGTATTTGGCTCCCCTATTCAGTGAATCATACCACAATCAGCTTCTCTTCTTTTATCTTGTTTCCATCTTCTCTGGGTGTTTTTCATCAAACATGTATTTTCCTCTGCTACTGTTGTTTGAAATTTTGAGAAATCCTAACACAAACGAAGAGATTCTTTCAGTGTAAAATTATACACTTACAAAAGCCTTTACAAAATCAAACATGTAGACAATGCATTGCTGTAGTGTTGATTACACAGTTATAGTTCAGTTGTTTTATCAGCAGTGTGTGAAAATGTCTTTTTGAGCTGCAAGTGAACTGATTTATCTGGATAATTTTATTTCCTTTTACCTGAGAAGACATGTTCAAGAACAATAAGACAATCCGTGCACCATGAAATGATTGTTGCAACTTCAAAGTTACTATTTTCTCCTTGGAATAGGCTGCTTAATCACTTCTGTCTCCTATTAGATTGCTGAAGTCAATACAGCCAGATCTTTAGAAACAGCTAGTGAAACCCATTTGGGCAAGCTACAAGAGTGCTCAGACAGACTTCATAAAAATTCCAGTTTATCCCAGTCATTTCAATAATTTTATTAAAGTATGTTTGCATTAATTTTCTGACTCATGTTCACTTAAAAGGTGGTGGTGGTCTAAATCAGGATTAATCCAGGATGTTTCCTCATAATCTGCAATACTAGCAATGAAAATGGTGAAAGAAATTGTCTCTAAAACTAACTGTAGCTAAGTTGTATACATTCGCATTTTGGAAAGTGAAGCTACTAAAATCTTGAAGTCTTAAATGAGCATCATGCAGAAGCATTAGAAGTTGGGCCAAGCTTTTCTGCATCTTAAATTTCAGTTGCCCAATTATTATTATTAATGCTTGATCACTCTCTCTTATCCTTTTCTTGTGCGGACATATCTGCCATGTACAAGTATAACAGGAGGACTCACAATAACATGTATTAACCACTGTAACACAAAAATGTCCCAAATATGGGATGAATAAAATCTTTTATAAATCCTTCAGCTGTTCAAAAAATTCTGGAATTTTTGCTTAAGTTATTCTTTATTTACTGATCATAAAGCTCATATTTCTGCAGTTTCAACTGGTGGTTCATTGTCAAAATGTGACCATGTTGGAAAAACTGTAATAGAGAAAGTTCCATAAAAAAATCTACTCCAGTTCTGACTATTGGCTTCATCGATGTGTGGGGCAGCCAGATGTAACTAGTGGGGGCCTTGCCCAGATGTTTGGCATTCTTTGTTTTCTTCTGAGGAAACAAGAATCCTTAAAGTCTCTGCAGTGCACCTCTCACTGTGGTTTTGAGCCCACTCCCGCCCCCCTTCTTTTGCGTAAGAACATTGCCTATTGGGTAAAACAGGGAACATTTACAAGATTCATTTGACAGGATGTGCTGTTTGTGGCGGACTGATTTGAATAATTAGAATGTAATCCTTGACGCTGTAGCTGTAGGTGCTGCAAGCGTTGACTGGATCAGCTGTGAAGTCAAGGGAAATTTCCCATCCTGACTCAGTATCCGGAGAAGCTTTTTGTTTTAAAAAAAAAACAGGTACTTCATAACTGAATAGTCTGGCTGTTCCCAGGTGTGATTATGTGTATCTGTTTTAATGAACGGGAAGCTGGGAGGCTGTGCGCTGCTCTTCAGACCATCCACCAAACAAACGAAAATAATCCTGATACTAGTGGCAAAAACCAAGGCAACGGGGACCACTGTGTCTCTCCTCACATGTAGGGCCTATCAGTTTTCTCACTGGGTACAATTTTCGCCCTGCAGGAGGAAAGCCTCTCCAACACAATCGTCCAGGGAAGGAGTCTTACATAAGAAGTCGTATAATGTCAATTAAAAGACCCATTTAAAGGAAGCATGAATGGCATGCGGAAAAAAAACATCACGGCGATATAAATACAAGCAGATCCATCTTAAAATCATTTTCAAGACTTAACTGTAATAAGCTGTTAGAGCAGCCTCCTGTTTCCTCTTACGTGCAGTAAATCACATCTGTTTTTAATCAGCTCATTCAAATGAGACCTTTGACGAAAACACGCTCTTAATGTTCATTCGGGGGTTGGAGGGTATTTTCTTTTATTATTATTCAAAGAGAATATGCAGCATGCGAGAGCAGTTCTGCTCTGGCAAAATACCGACCTATTTTTTCATGAATTATTTCTTATTGCGGTTCACTCCCACGACCACGGAGCGTCTGACACGCGAACGAGCCTAAACTGTCGGAGGCGCGCAGCAGTAATACCTCATCCTTCGCTCGCCTCGTCAGTGTTGGGAAATAGATGAAGAATTTCACCTTTTAGCTAAAATAAACCCGTCTTCTGGCTTTCGTGCTTCCTCCCGACTGCCTGCTTCGTGGAGAAGAACCTGACATATTTTGCCAAAACTACTCGACAATTTGTCATTTTCCCCGTCAGTGAGACAAAAGAAGAGGGCAACAAGATAAAAGAGGAGTGCAGCTGTGGTGATGAGCTGTTTCGGGGGGACTCATCCTTCATTTCGCAGGTCATTCCTCTAACCTGATGACACTGTTCAGTGCAGGGATGGAAATGCTTTGGAAGGCACTTTAAGGGACCCAAGGCTATGAACGACAGTGTTCTCATCCCCCCCACCTCGGAACAATGAGCGGATAGGAGCCTGAACATCTCCTGAAAGGTAAGCCAAGACTCGCACAGCTGGTTCTAATTACGTCAGACTCATTGTGGATTAGCCTGGGTGTAAAAACAAACAAACAAAAAAAATCAACAAGACTCCATCCAAACAGGTGGTGTCCTGCTGCAGGAACAGGTGACACGAAAAGAAGTATAGAATTGGAAATTTATGAATAGGGACGTGACATTCCTGTGGACCTACAGTACATGGCTGACCTATATATTGAGGACTGGGTTATTATCAAAAGGCTTGAAAGGCAAATGTGCATGGAGAGGTGGCCTAATTGAAAGGTTGAATGACAACTACTACGTTGGCTATTGTAGACTTTATTATACACTAACTGTCATCATTTAGGCCTACATTAAATCTATGTGATGCAAGACTGGTAATTAGACACACTGTTCCTGACAAGAAGCAGCGTTGAAATGTGATGGATTTGCATTTATATAGCTCTTTTCTAATCTCACTGACCACTCAAATCAAGGGACGCATAACCTAGATACAGTACTTAACTGACAAAAGGTTTAAAGCTAGGCTGACATAAAGGACAATGTGCACAGATTGTCACACACAGACCTACAAGAGTGACTTCTATAGGCAATTTTAGAAATGTGCTGTACATAATTTACGTCCACCTGTGGTTTAGTCATTGATACTGTATGCATTTCTTGTGTTTTTGCAGTCATTTTTTCAAGAGTTGTATATAAGCCTATCTGTTAATTTGAAAAATGTACTGATGATATTGAATTAAACCTAAAAATTAAGCCCAGATTTTAAACCTAAATAGCACTAAACACTTTTGTCTTATTGTTAAGGCGTTGTGAAAAAATGACTTAACTAGTCATAAATAATTCTAGTTACAAATCTGCCACTGGGACAAATAATTTACATTACTAGTTGTTTTCCACCCAAATCAGTGCACTTCTTAAACTTTGTGACAACAAACTATATATTTCTCTTCTTCTGAAGATTCTCAAATGCCTGGCTTGACTGTAAGTGAGGTAACTTTTAGAAAAAGTGACTGTCAGTCATTTATCCTTTATACATATCTTTGTGTGGTGTACAGTAAATATACTAGCTTTCTCTAGCCCATTGCAATGATGGAGAATTTGCAGGCCTTTCATGGCATGCTTTCATATGCTATTTTAATACAGATCCCACTTGAGAATTGGAAACTGGGGTGCTGGTACATGTTATCACAGGTCAGAAAGTGGGCATGCAAGCCAGTGATCATTCTCACTACTCAAACAAACTGCTGTAGCCTGCATGTGACAGTTGCTGCTACACCACAAAACCCCACAACAGAGCTCAGTGTTTTGCAGGGCATGTGTGACATTTTGTTTGTCACACGTTTGGCTCTGTCATTTTGTGACTGCGTTAGCCTGGGTTCACACTATTCTATTTTTTTTTCACTCACTCACAGCACGTCCACCTTTATCTACATTATATGGTAATTTAATGCTGTAATTAATGATAATGATAGTATATAACAATTTTAATATTTTATAGGTGCTCAAGTTCCTTATGCAAGTTTTAAACTTCAAATATGACTTTACTTTTCCTTAAACAACCATATATGCCTGGTTCCAAGACAAACCCCAATTTTCCTGCCATATGGTACCCAGTGATCCTGCTACAGTCATAGCTGGAGGTAGCTTAACATAAACAGGAAGAAAGCCTCAAGGGCTGCATTTGTAATGGAAAATTCAGCTCCTTACTCTCTAACAAGCTGGTCACCCAGCTAAGACCAGTACTTACAAATGTTTCAGGAACATCAAACAACACACTTATCTTATAACACTCTAATGTGCTGTTTCAGCCCTGGAAGCTTGCTGTTTCTAATGACTGCGCATAGTTTTGACGAACATGATGTCAAGCTTGACTTGAATAGAAGTTTGTTAATGCACTGTCACAGACCAGACAAAGTGGCACAAAATGTTCTATTCTGTTGCTGCATGCAAGAAAAGTGGTCTAAACTGGATTAACTCAGGCAAATCACAATCCAGTTTTATTTATAGTTATGGTTGCTACCAACTTGTTAATCTACTTTGAAAAAGGACAGGAACTGTTGGGAATGAAAAGATGAAAAAAGACCCAGCTTTTCAGGACTCAAACCAAGGGATCGGCTGCAGAAGGCATTTTTTCCTCGATGATAGGTGCCCTAATCACTCATGGGGGGTTGTCCAAAATTACTGGTATTATTTGATGGGCATTTAGTCAGTGATATACTAAACTAATACATTTTAATATATTTAAATTGGGGCTGTGTATTATGTGCTTACTTGTATTGGTGTTTGCACTTTTGCACATGTGCTTGTTATAATCACAGCATATTCAGTAATTCAAGTTCAAAATCCAATATTCAGTGTTCATACTCACTGTAATGGCCCATTGATCAAGGATGATGTTACGTTGCATCCACACATTTTGTGGTTCAATTCTATAGCAAGATTTTATTGATTTTCTTAGATAAATAATCTTGGCTTACCTCCCTTGACAGGAAATTCAAAGGTCAAGGTCACATAGCACCTCTGGGTCTTTCTGTTTTCTGATGACTAGAGCTGGCATAGCTTAGAGACTTCATAGGAACAGGACTGGCACAGGGGCTTGAATCTGGTTAGAGAGCAGGCTGCCAACTCACTCTGCCACCCTGCTGTGCATTAGTGAAATGCTGTGATTAAAGCAAAGGGGCATGTGCTCACAACATGTTATTGTTGTTGTTTCAGTGCTTGAGTATGTGGACTTGCATATTTATTGTCTGTAGTTTTGACTGGAAGTAACTTCACAATGACTGCACATAAGAAGTGTTACTCACTGTGGGATTTTACTCAGATATTTGGTGGTTCCAAACTATTTCTCATTCATATTGGGGCTCAAGAGGTACAACAGAGTGGTTTCGATCTTTGAACCCTTCTTGATATACAGAAGTGTCCATGGGTCAGACTCTGATCCTCCAGTTTCTCCTTATGTTGCTTATGGTACCACTGATGTGTCAAAGAATCTGTATGTAAATGGGTGAACAACATATCTGCTAATGCACACTTTACTATTGTGTAACCCCTGATAGGCCAGTGCAAAATGGTGGCATATGGCAGCTATAAAGCTCTGGGAAACAAGATTTCAGTAACTCTTATTTTTCTGTTGTTTTTAGCCTTCCACCAATGTTCCTGTGTTGATCCCATACACAAACAAACAAAACAATAACTTCAAAGTTGCTAATTAGCACACATAATTTAATTTTGGAATACAAACTATGTGGAATCCACCTCTACCTCTGCTCTAGCAGTTAAAAAAACTGCAAACTTTAGAAAAAGACTCAGGACTTAATTTCTTCCATTCATTTAAAGGAGTATTACAATTTGAAAATATACTTTTTTAAATGTGTAGTTTAATTCATGATTATATTTTTTCACACTGTTTCAGTGTGTGGTAATGAGTCTTGGCCTCTTTGCTACTGTGTCTGCATTATGTTTATTTGTGCATTACCACACTCAGAAAAAACGCCATAAATGCACCTTTGGCTGCTCCCATTTATTTCCCTTAGGGGTCGCCACAGCAGATGAACCTGCATCCTTAATTTGGCACACGTTTTACGCCGGAATGCCCCTCCTGACGCAACCTTCCTGTTATGGAAGGGGTCTGTAAAAAGAGCTACTGATTAAAAAGACATGAATAGACTGTCAGATGGAGCTTTCCTTTCTCCCAGAAATACGTCTTTCCTAAAAAAGGTGAACCAGTAGGTCCAGAGAGCCTCTTCCTAAACACAAACTCTGTCATTTTTGAAAGTCAGCTTCTGGCAGCCCCATGAAACTCCCTTTCAGTCTAACTTCTTCAACAGGCATTCCTGTCAACTTTGTCACTTTTAATAAACGTCATACTGGATGTGCCTTCCTGTGAGATGAGCTCTGACAACTTCTGCAAGTCGTCTTTTGACACATTGTTCAAATTATTCACTAATCATCCAGTAATGGAAGAGAAATCACCCTGACGAATGAGCTACAAGTTTCATGCTTCCCATTTGAATAGGTGAAAAGTAATCTCTTTTTTTGTTTACCTTGAAATCCTCCATTTACAGTAAGTTGCTTGAAAATGTCAGACTATTAGGACATTTTCACCATAAAATTTTGTAGTATATATTTTTAATTATAACTTGAAAATACAAACCTGAAGTTATATCCTTAGACTAATAAGACCTTTCAAGCATGTCCACATTGTCTTCTCTTGAACTGTTTTTGAATTCATTAAGTCCCATATCAACACACTTCTACCTCCATGATAATAGTTATAATAGCAGCCAGTCTGCAGTCACTGTGCTAGTCTTACCTAGGTCCATGACAAGCATGCTGCATCATATTTAAGAACACTGATTTTGGTTTTGACCAAAACTGTGCTTTGAATATTCAGCAGTCTTATTCTCTCTCTCTCTCTCTCTCTCTCTCTCTCTCTCTCTCTCTCTCTCTCTCTCTCTCTCTCTCTCTCTCTCTCTTTCTGCCAAAGTTTAATCTTGTGCTTTTGTATCATTTCTTCTTGGACATTGCCCATAGAGGATGGTCTCATGCAGTGTGCTTTGCACTGTCTGAGTCAACTCTGAAACATCAGTTTCTAGTCTTGGCAGGTTAGAGGAGCTTGTCCATGTGTTATTCAGGACAACATTCTGAAATAGTGAATTGTGCATGCTGTTCTTTTTTATGAGAATGGCCATTGCACGTTCTGTTACTGGTTGTATGGGCCTTCTTTTACCTCCTAATCACTGCCGCTGCGTATCAGCTTATCATTAGTAGTAATGCTCTTATCCCCTCTCCTGTTTTTTGGAGGTCTCACAGTCAGATTTTTTATTTGTTCAAACTATTCCTTACCATTTGGAGCAAGACTGCATTTGACATGAACCGAGCCAAACTGAGAATGGTATAATAGTTGTATGGGATAGTGATTGCTTCCCAGAAGGATCATTTGTTTCTCCTCATACACTAATTCTCTTTTGTATTTTTTTTATCTTACGCTCCTGCCCTCCAATGACCTTAAGCTGGATAAATGATGACGAAAGTGGATGGATGAATGGATTTATTCACTGTCCTCCTACAATAATGGTCCCCATCAAAATTTCAAAAATGCCTCTAGTAAACCATTTTGTTGACTGGATTGCCCTTTATTGTACCAAGACAACAAATAGAAGTCCTGTCTAAAGTTTTATATTATCTAGTCTCTAATATTTCCCCATAGTGTAGTGGATTACACATTTGTCTTGCAACCTAGAGGTCCATGGTTCAATTCCAGGTGGGGACAAAAGCCCCTCTCACCATGGAAGGTCGTGTCAGAAAGGGCATCTGATGTAAAACCTCTGCTAAATTACCAATGTGGATTAATCTGCTGTTTCCACCTGTTGGGGAGAATGCAAGGGAACAGCTAAAGGTACATTTTTTAACTGAAAACACATTGTATATGCAAAAGTATTAGGCCACCCATAGGACCTTTTGTGGCATTGCATTCTAAATCCATAGACATTAATATGAAGTTGGTCCCCAAGCTTTCACTTCACTGGAAAGGCTTTCTACAACCTTTTGGAGTGTGTCTGTGGGAATTTTTGTTTAAAACAAAACTCATCTAGCTATGCCTTTATGGAGCTTACTTTGTGCACTGGTGTGCAGTCATGCTGGAGAAAGGGTCTTCCTCAAACTCTTCTCACAAAGATGGAAGCATAGTATTGTCCAAAATGTCTTGGTAAGCTGAAGCATTAAGATTTCCTTTCACTTGATCTAAGGGGCCCAGGCCAATCCCAGATAAAACATCATAGTATTATCCCTCCTCCTCCAGCAAACTTAACAGTTGGCACAATGCAGTCAGACAGGTAATGTTTGGTGCTTGAAGCTTGGCATTTTAAGACTTGCATACAGTTGCTTAGTCATAGAAATTCATGCCACATAAATTACATAATTTTTGTGCTGATGTTAATACTAGCCAATAATACCAATAACATTTAGGTGGGAACTGACTTGCTGCAACGGTGGCATTCTATTAAAGTTTATGCACCTTTGGCTGCTTCTTTGTATTTTCCCCAAGAAGTTGCCACAGCAGATTAAACAATATTGATAATTTGGCAGGGGTTTTATGGCAAATGCCCTTCCTGACACAACCTTCGATAGTGGGAAGGGCTTATGTACCCATCTGGAATAGAACCATGGACCTTTTGCTTATAAAATGAATGTGACAGTAAATTTCAGTGAGCTCTTTAGAATGACCCATTCTTTCACAAATATTTGTAAAGGCAGACTGCATGGCTAGATGCTTGGTTTTATATACCTGTATGCACTGAATGAAACACCTGAATTCAGTGATTAAGAGGTGTGGGCCAATGCTTTTGCATATATAGTGTATTTGTGTTTGACATTCCTCCAAACTGAATTGTAAACACATTTAAAACCCTAATATTTAATTTATTACAATTGCTAAACATGTAAGTATCAATATTTGGATAGTTCTACTATGTATTTTTCCAGTTTCCAGTTGCAGCTTTTTGGAAAGGCTAAAATATTGTTGAAACTTTATTTTGTACTGTGAAAGTTCATCATTCAAGTGACAGAACAATAAGTAAAACACATTTTCAAGTTAGGAAGACTTTAAGTTATGTACCCTTTCAAGCTTTTGGCATGCAAGTAAGTATGTATACGTATACAGAAATATATATATTGTGGCTTACGAACTTATTAATACACATATTATGATTGACATCAGTGATGAACACATGATGAAGGAATGTGAGAGTACCATAGACAGGTACCTGCCACGACCTATTCATTAGGGTTACTCATTTGTACTATGTTTTGGTTTCTTTTAGGTGTAAAGTAACTTCACTACATAAAAGTATATCCAAGGTTAGGGGCACAAACAATAATGTGGCAGAGAAAATTAGCAGGCTATTTGAAAAACAATTTAAATAACTATGAACTAGACATAATGGTATTCCCTTATATGGTTTGATTGCTGTCAAAATGAGAAGAAGAATTGAATGTCTCTCCTTAACATCCATTGCAGAGGGCCGTACTTGCACTGAGCAGCTACCTTGCATGAATGTTTATAACTGAATAAATATAAAGCAGAGTGCTGCAGCAGCAAAAAAGCATACCTGCTGACTTTCAAAGTGAAGGAGCTGTCATCATTTATGTAATATTAAATAGTGGGGATGGTGGTGCACTGGGTAATGCAGCACTCCTTTTCAGGGTGGAATGTTTTCCTCTCTGACAGCTCCAGAGATGAATGCCTGGCCGGGCAGTGGGACCCTGTGTATCACACCTGTCAGCAGGGAGTTATAAAAGTGGTTCACTCCCTGGTTTATGTGAAACTGTGGGATATGTGTCAGCATCACACATGTATACCAGCTCTCAGTTTGTACCACACACACAGACCGACATTGTGCTGATGAGCACGTTTAGATTCATCCTTGAAAATCATCGTGTTACTTGGAACAAGCTTCTATGTAATTACTAGTCTGATCTTATTCAGACACGCTGTCATCTAATTTGATGTTTTTATTTTAAATGGATAAATCCATCTTTATCCCTGCCAAAGTTTATCTGGGTAACCTCATCTCTTCCCTTTATATCTTAGCTGATTATATTTTGAGGTGAAGAATAAAAAAAGTGTTTGGTTCTTTTTTCAGTAGTCTAGAACATGACTCATGTGTAAAGTAATAAGTTAGTCATCCTGCTGAAGAAAGGCACTGTTCCCCGCACAGGAGTTTTTACAAGGCCGACACAAAGAAGTTCTGTCAATACTTTGTGGTTGCGAGTTACATTTGTTGTGCTTAGAAACGGAAAAAGGAAACAAAAAACTGAGCATGTAATTTGTATTCAAACACACAAAATATCATATACATAATCAATATGGTAGAAAGCACTATAGTACATACTGCATACAAGCAGGATCCATTCTTGTTCCATCAAATATTTTCCAGTTTGCTTAACAGAGGTGTGGATTTGAATATTTTGTGCATTAGTTGTTAATATTTCTAAACTAGATGTAAATAATGAACTTAAGACACTAAATCCTAGAATATTTTAAGCAGATTTTTGTATTTACTTGTTTATTGTTACTTTATTGCTAGATTTAGTTTAGCAAAAAGTGTTATCTGATCAGTTTGTTTTACTATGATGCAAAAGTTTAATAACTTTCAGCAGTACATACCATTAGGAAAAAAAATCAGTTGGAAGAATGTAGAATGTAATGTTCCATTGCCTCCACTGCTTGTTATCCCCAAAGTTATCATATTTGTCAATTTGGATTTAAGCTCAATAGTCTTTTATGCCTCTAAGAATGATATGATAATTTAGTTCGTTTATATGATTAGCGTTAAGAGTCAGAGTTACTATAAGTGAAGAAATGTTGTTTAATGGTAGATTGATCGAAAATCAGGTTAGAATATAATTTGTTTAAACAGGGAAGCCACAAAAGGGTCTACTTTCCTGGAAAGCACAGCTCCCAGAACCACAGGTACACACAAGGTGGTGATTCTGTGGGGGGCTGTGAAGTGATTCTTATATTTGTATGTTTCATGCAGGTCAGGGAAAGTTTAAATGGCCACACATGCACATGTGACAGCCAGCATATTCCTTTGCCTTAAATAGCAATCTTTGTTCACCTGTTTTGCAGAAGCATGCATTATTTATCATTACTAATGGTGGACTACACAAATTAGTCTTAGAAAAGGAAGCACAAGATTTAATTAAACACAGCACACCTTTAGGACATCTTTGCCCTTGGTAATTCCCAACCAGCCGGCAAGAGCAGCTGTGAGCCTTGAAAATGTCAAGTATTGCAAAATTGTGGTATTGTAATAATACCGTTATTTATTATGTTACTATTTTATCATGTTTTGATTTACTCTGTGATTCCCACCCTTACACTGGTTGGGCAGAGAGTTTTCCACATTGACAGAGCGCAAGACTCCAGTGGGATAAGGAAGGCAGACTCTGTGTTAACATTAATGATCACTGATGCTCAAATTCAGTTAAAGAGAATGGAAAATATTTACCACCTGTGGCCTTGCTATTTGTTTGTAGAACTGTGTGTATTTTGCTGTTGTTTTTACATTCATATGGATGCAAATTGATAACATGCATGACTGCAGTACCTGAGAGTAATTAAAACTGCCCAGAACATCATTAGCAACCATCTACAGTTACTTTTATAATTATGATTACAGCAAATGCATACATGCTTACATTGAATAATTTTAAAAAATATGGTCTTCAAGCTTAAGTCTTGCTATTAGTTATTAAATTATAGTAATTAAACTGCATAATATTTGTGTTTTTCGATCTTTCTTGTTTCAGTGCTACAGTGAAATGTGCCAATCATTTAACAACTTAATATTCAATTGCTTGATATTAGAGAGAGAAAGACTTTACACTGTGTGTATGTGTGTGTGTGTGTGTGTGTGTGTGTGTGTGTGTGTGTAATTGTCAGTGCTGATTTCTTTGGTGTACAGGACTGATTCGGCTTGGAGGCCCATAGGATTGTGGGTAATCGAGCTGTTAGTTCCACTGTGCTTAAGATTCTCGTCAGTCAAGATTTTAAATAAAACTAGCACTAAAACTATTGGTGTTGCTGTTATACCATTAATACTCTTTTAACAATCACAAGTTTGTTAAATGTGATTGCAGTTATATTTGCTAATGGTTATGTTGTATAGGAGAATGTAATTGCCTGTCTTAATATTTATAGTTTATAGTTTTTTATTTATATTTTATATCATAATTTTATATGATATTAAGTAAGGTTTCAGCAAACGTTAAATATTGGATGTAAGGGCAAGTGTTCCATTTAAGTACTTCGAATTGTATTGCATTTTACCCAAATTGTAGACACAATTAACTGGCACTATTCTTTAATTTATGAACTTTTTGCCAAGGTGCATTTTAATGAATTTTCTCCCGTTTGCTGACCCTATTATGCTCTGTTTTAGGAAGCTGACAAACGTAAATTGAAAGCTTGAATTAATGTTTAGTTAGAATGAAAAAGAATTCCATGCTCAAGTGAACATAAACAGAACTAATGGTAGAGAACTTTTGCTATACAAGCTACATTGTTCAAAATACATGAAATGGTACAGTTTACTACACGTTTGCATTCAGTTAAGTTGGACAAGACTGTAGTACAAATACTTTATCATTTATGACAAGTTTTAATGACAGTGTTGGTCAGTCTGTCTGCTTGACAATCCCAATTTGCAGCAATAAAAATGAATGAAGTGAAAAGAACAGACTTAGAACTTCTTCGTATTAGATAAAACAGATACTGACAAAGTTTTCTTTTGGGGATTTGCTGTTGAAAAATGTGTTAAACTGTGATATATTGCAGTAAATTTTTCTGCAATACTTAGCATATTGCAAAATGTTTAAAATTGAAATAATATCATATCGTGAGTTAAATATTGTGATAATACCCTATTGTGGGGTCTCTGGTGATTCCCACCCATAATGGGAGAGTTGCATCATAATGAGCATCTGGCCAAAGATCTATGCCAAATTTATCTGCTGTGGCAACCCCTTTGGGAAATGCAAGAGAACAAATAAAGGTGCTTTTTTATTCCCAAATTGAACATTTTGGGGTAGTTCATCTTTTTTCCAAAACATGTATCTATTCAGTTTTTTAAAAAAAATGTTAGAATGACAGTTTTCAAGTTGGGTTTTTACTGTGTGATTGTACATAAAAGCTACAGGAATAAAAACAACAGAAAAGGGAATTAAAGTTGACATTATCAGGTAAAAATATCACTTATGTATTTTTTTTAATATCCACAGTATCTTCAGCTGTTCCCAGAGGTTGAAAAGATTCTGGTGTAAACATGTTAAGCCTTAACACAATTTCGTTTATTAAATAGAAAGCTACTGTTCCTCTTGAGTCTTGTGAGTCATCCAAGCAAAAGGGCTCCAGGTTCATGGTCACTGCTCTGTTCTTACACTTTAAAAATTACAAATACAACTGGATAAATGGGAAAAATAATAGGCAAAAATATATTTATAAAACTAAGTTGAAAGCTGAATTGTCTTTATTATGGCACACACAGTTAGTGATGTCCATGACTTGCAAAAGACAGAGTTCCTTAACTGTGACTGAAATGTTTTTTGTTCCTTCATACCTTTATACTCCCTGTTTGTGCTGAACTGATATGCACAAAACTGTGACAAACAAGTAAGTAAAAATAAATCATATAATAATAAATTGATTGGTCTGACATGCAAAAGTAAAGTGTAATCAGTCTCATAAATAGGAGAAAAAAATAGGAGCTGACTCATCTAAACTATCTTCATAAATTTGGCTTATGGTGATTTATTAATCCTGTATCTTAGAAATTACATTTTATACCAGTACATTTCCACAGTAACAGATTTATATTTGACACATTTGCTGGCTGAATCACAATAATAAGCTCCATGTTTCTGAACTATTTTAGAGTTAAAGCAAATATGAGACTGGGATGTACATTATAGGTTTAGATAAAAACACTGAAGATTAGAGGATTATATATATATTTTTCTAAATGTTAACAAAATCAATACTTGCTGAACCCACTAAAACCAGATTTTATATAAATATTTTGGTGGAAAATGAAGGTATCAGTAAGCATAAACTGAAATGCATTGTTACATTTGGAATCCAATCACAAATGTCCCTCTAAAAATATATGATATAGTTGTATAAAAATGTAATTTTTACTAGTATAAGTTGAGTTTATCTGTTTGACACAAAGACAACAGTGTTGGCTAAACTGTAGTCTCTGTAAACAGATACCTGCATGTGTACTTGCTGAATCTGTTGGCAAGAGAAAGATTTTTGTTATTCCGTTCCCAGTCATCAATTTACCAGTTACATTTTTGGATGCATGCAGGCGAACAGTCTGTGTGGAGAGCAAAAGGGAGGCTACATTAGCTGGAATGCACTGTCATAACTGAAGGTTTAGCTTTATATTAGCGTTTTTGAAAATGTTTTTGCATTCATTAAAAAGAAATAAAGTGTTGAATTACTATTTAAATATCCTTGCTAGGATATAGCCCCAAAAATTGGCTGGTGCCCCCAGAAGCTAAGTCAGCAAGTGGCTCAATCGATTTCATGATTATCTAAGCTGAGACTCTATCATTTAATTAATCACTAATACGTACCGATATCGTGAAAGGTATAGTATTACTTATGACTCTACTGAAGCTCCACTCTGCACACCTTTGTTTTAACATTGTTACTCAGGTATTTTGGCTTGTAAAAGTGACAAAAGCACCACTGTAATCAAAACAGTAATGGATAGAACCACTGTCGATACCTAGGTACCAGATTCATTGGCAGTGCTTTTCTGTTCTGTGGCTTTGCAGCTGGAGAACATGAAGTGATGAATGAATTTACTAAGATTTTTGATTTCTTGGACAGAAGATGCACAGGATATGCATTTAAAAAATGGGGTTTGGTTGACATATTGTAGGGAGAGAAGGGGAGATGTAATCAACAAAGAAAACTCGGGTGTTGCAATATTGACAGCAGGTCTCTGTGATTCAGAGGTTGAGAAAGACATGAGAAGGTGAAATTATGTTTTATCAAATCATAGTCCGGGCTTTAAGGCAGTGAGAAATTTACTTTGGATCCAAGGCCTGAAAAAGCATCAAACTGGTGACTAGATCCTTCCTTTCCTTCACTGGCAGACAAAACAGAATTACCAGTTTATAGTTAGTTAACTGTATTTCTGTATACCACTACTGTGGATTTCAAATCAAACCATATAGATATAGTTGGAGTGTAAACTTTCAACTTCAAGGGGTTTAACAAAAGTATTTGATCAACATTTAGGTGAGGGAACAAGCTTCACAAGAAACACAAGAAAAAAACCAGAATGTAACTGTCAGTTCACACTGTGGTTTTCCGTTCATTCCTGTTAAAATTCTCCTCTTTCCGAGCATGAGATACTGATGCTTGTCACCTGTCTGTGAGCATCATGTCCAGTATTGGAAGTGCTGATACTCGTACCAAACTTTGGCTATGTTTACACTGCAGGCAAAAGTGGCCCAGATCCATTTTTTTGACCATATGTGACCAATATCTGACTTTGTTTATTGCAGTCTGAACAGCACAGATCTGATTTTTTTCAAACTGGATTCCGACCACTTTAATATGTGGTACTAAATTGGACACACATCTGATGTTTTTCAAAGTGACCTCAGTCTGAATGCTCATGTTGCATTTCATCCAACTTTTATGTCACTGAAGTGAGACAGACATCGTAATTCTGCACCGGAGGAGGCGAGACACAGCAAAATCAAATGTAAACAATGCACTAAACAAGCATGACAGACACCATTGATGAAGCTAGTCATTGAAAAGAAAGTGAGGTTTTACTTACATGCTGACATGTGTAGCACCCATATTTACTTCTGTAAACACAGCGTACCACGTGTGATGTCATGCCTTCTTCAGTGCATGTGGGCTTCTTCAGGGCCGGAGTCTGTTCACAGTGGAGTCTGATGGCAGTCGCATTTAAACTATAATGTGAGCGACCCATCAAAAAAATCATATTTGAGCAAAAAATTGGATTTGACCTGCAGGTTGCTTTTCTGGAATTATGTAGTTTCTTGCAGTAGATTTGCAATTGTGTTTACAGGACCATTTCCTCTTTTCTATGGTTAGGAGTGCATAGATGCTTCTCCCTTAAAATTTTGAATTAACGAGAATGAACCTGAGTGGTCTGTATTCTGTTTGACATTGTATGGAGGATTAGACCAGTGGAAGTGAGAACAGGGTTATGATGATCCTATACTTGTCATTTCTAGTGTCCCCTCTAAAGTGTCTCGCCTACAGCACATCAGTGTTTGGACAAGCCAAAAGACAGGACATAGCTGTGATAACACTCTCCAGCTGTGCCACGCATTTTTCACTGCAGAGTTTGGGAACAAAAGCCCTCATCTACTGATGAGTCTCTCTCCATATTATGCTGGAAATTACCTTTAAAAAAGGAACAAACTGTTGCAAACTATTGTGTTCTTTCAATAAATGTTTACAACAAGATGGCATATGATTACATTTTGTCATCCATTTGAAAGTGGTCCAATGTAAATTTTTGAAACAAACAAAAAGAAACAGATACTAAGCAATACACATCACAGCTATAAACTGTTACCTAGAGAATTACTGTAGAGTTTAATCCAACAGCATAAATGCAGTCTATGAATATATGTAGGACAGTGACTGTGTTAGGTTATGTAATTATTACTAGGATTAATGAGTAAGTTTAAAATTGGCCAAGAATTAGAAAACCACACTTTGATTTAACAGAGTTGCTTATTCAGGAAACAAAATTTAAATGTTTAAAAGAAAAGCAAATTTTCACAGTTAATGACTTGGAAGCAGCAGCTGTTTTGTTTGATTAATTATTTAACAATTGGCTGATTGTAAAAATTTGGGATTATTGTAATTTGTTGATGATGCAAGAAAGAGACCTGCTCACGTACTTGACTAAGTGTGCATTTGTGTGGTATTTTTTTATTCCTTATTATTTTTATTCATTGCTCATTATTGTCATATAATGGGGTGTTTTATGTTTGTGTTGGATTTATTCATTTATTTAGTGATTTCTCAAGTATTCCCATAATATCCCTGAATAACTTTGACCAGTGGAGATATTTGGATTCGCTTCTTTGCCTTACTTTTTTCAGTAAAAGAAGACTTACGTGACCGCTGCTTTATTCTAATCTATGTCAATTGGCCATCTTAAAATAAGACCTGCTTACCGATTACTGTTCTGTTTTAACCCCATTAAATGGAAGATTTTCAGGATTAGTAGTAAGAGTTAATCTGCTGTGATTAACACAACCCCGTTAATTCACTGATTGGGGGTTTTTATGGTTAGGGATTACTTCGGACAGGACTGACTGATATAATTTTCTTTATATCATTACTCACTCTGACCATTGTACTTCTTTCTTTTCTCACTCCTTTTCTCTAGCTTTAGGACGGTAAGGGAACTGGCAAGCTACGCCATCGTCCCGCTCTAACATCCCACTGTGTTGCACCACAATCATGTCCCTTCCCAGCTGTGCCCAACCCATGGAGAGTGCACGCCCACCCAGATAGGATGCCTGCTCCACTTGATGCCCTGCATCCCCTCCTGCCCATCACCACCTCCTCCTTCTCCTTGTGTGTACCTGCTCTTGCCAACAGTTCCTTGCGGCCCCCCAGGCTCCACCCCACCCCGCTACAACATGGTGGATGAGGTAACCACCATGAAGGATGATGTCATCAACGCCAACACGCTGGCTTGGCTGGTCTGCTCGGGCGTGTCCATCCTTGCCAACACTTGGAGTATCCTTAGCGTCAGTGCCAAGCAGAAAAAGTGGAAGCCGCTGGAGTTCCTCATCTGCACCTTGGCAGGCACACATATCCTCAACATGGCCATTCCCATTACCATGTACTGTGTCATAACGCTGCGGCGTCAGCACTCCAACTATGAGTGGAATGAGGGTCTGTGCAAAGTGTTTGTGTCCACCTTCTACACTCTCACACTAGTCACCTGCTTCTCTGTCACCTCACTCTCCTATCACCGCATGTGGATGGTTCGCTGGCCCGTAAATTACAGGTAAGACATCTAAGCTTGTTGTTACAAAATTTTCCTCTTTATGACATTTATGCATTTTAATTTTAATTTAGATGACTCAATTTTAAAATGGTTATTTCATCCAAATTGCAAACTTGCTTTTTGCAGTTTATAGCCAGGTACTACACTGTGGATAACTCAGAATTTATTTGCTATCATTTTTACTCAGCTGTTTCTTGGATTTCCATTTACAACCCATTACATTTCTGCTGAAGACTATTATGAAACTTTTGTCTGTGTGCTACATGAATGATCTCCATATAAAATTAGAGGAAAGTCAGAAACTATGGTTTGTTTTGTAGTTTAGGGGAAACTAAACATTCAAGGTTTATCTGCACATATCATAGAAATTTCCATTATGTATTGCTTCTAAAAGTAAAAGAATACCAATCTGTGTACTAATATATAGCACGATCTATAACCTAGATATAGATTAGCAGATGTGGTGTCATTACTTTAAAAAAAATCAACCACTTATAAAAATCTTTATGATATGTAAAAAGGCATTCTAAATGTGAACCCTCTGCAAGCTGTCGATAAACCCAACAGCTGACAAAAAAATTCTTGAAAGGTAAACTTCTGCAGTTAAGTTGCAAATTTCAGACCTCTTTCTTCTAAGACTTCCCAGATAAGATGGGAATATTTAAAATATTTTATTGCCCGTCAGCTTGTTTACCTCAGTTCTGGACAGGGATGCTCTCCATCATGTGGAGACTCTCTCCTGTGAACACATCTGCTCGTTGAAGTTATTTGGGGTAACACCATGTGAAATCCTCTAGACTGAGCATCTGCCAGCTCTAGCTTGCACCTTCATTTGGCTCCTCACAACATGTGATAATACTAAGTAACACTGAATAACAAAGATCAGGTTCACCTCACACTAACAACACCATTTTGGTCTTGTTAGACTTCCAAGAAATCTGCTGTTCACACATAATCAGATGTTCTAAGCAACATTGCTGCTTCCTTCAAAATGAGATTTTGATGTTGTAGCTGTTCTGATATGTACCAGTGCAGCTCAGAACTGACACGTGCTCAAGCATCAATTGATTTGCTCTAAGAAAAGATCATGATTTATCTTGATAATGAGTTGCACAGTAGAGCATATTGACTGAATATGATGATTAATGTGAAGGTTTGTAATTTGTGCGGCCTAAGATCATCTGAAGTACAGCTCAAAGGTCTTGGGTTTGTTGCAATTCAGCTGTTACATGCAGATCTCTATGTTCTGCCCACCAGGCACAGCACAATCATTTGCGGTTTAATGCATTTTGAGAGCAAATGCTGTAGCAAATACAGCCAGAGCACATAAAAAATCAAAACTCATATCTGCAGAATACAAACCAACTACAATGAGAGGCATGTGGTGAACATCACTCTACTATTGCGTCACTGTTCCTCTCCTGCTGAAAACAAAGCAATTACTTCCTGTGGCAAGCCTGCAGATGCTCAGCCTGTCGTCAGCTTGGCCAATTTTGCAGATAAGCAGACATTCAAATAAGATATGCAAACTTCCTTTTAAATCTATGCCCAATCTTGCTATCTATATTGCTTTTGCAGCTGCCAGTATTGGCTGATGCCCACATAGTGATATCAGGCTTACACAGATGCTTTTATCTCCCTCGTCTGTTCTCTCACTCATCTGACTATAGTCTCTCTCACCTCGTGTCTGGAAATCCTTTCCACTCAGCAGCTTGTCTTCTTGTTTTCAAGTCACCTTTAACAACGATATGGAGGAGTGATAGCTCAGGTGATGCACCTTGTAATTGCTGTTCATCTTTCATTTAATTTGCTCCACATTTGTCCTGCTGAGCCAGCATGGCTGCCTCATCTCTGACATTAACATACACTGAAGGCCTGAATTATGAATTCCAACCTTGTACTTAGGCAGCTGTGCTCATCTCCCTGTGCTCACTATCTCGTAGGAGGGTTTTTTGCTCACAACGCTCGCACTCTGGTAATAGATTTATGCAGCTTGGTGACGTAACCTCCCCATGTACCCCAGGCACATTCAGGAAAGGCTAGCATTATTACTCATTGTGACAACAAGACCTACTTGTCTTTGCATGAAGCCGTAGTGCAAAGATAGAGGATAATGCTGCTCCCTCTGTACTACTCATATTGTGTCAGTGCTTGTAGGCTTATGCTTTACTACTTACAAACATTTTCAGCTATATTTTGCCTCTCTTTTTATGTGTATCAGTGCTCCCCAAAGGATTTTCATGAGAGGAAGAAAAATTGGTGACATGTAATTTGCTTCTCGTGGGGGAGGCATATTTGGCTTTCTGCCAAAGTTGCTCTAGGACAGTTGACACTTAAGAGAGAATTAACAGCTTTCTTTTTCAACAAAAATTAATTGTATTATGTTGCTGAAAACATATAATATATTGTATCTACATGTTCTAGTAGCTGAAAAAGGATTGGTCTTTTTATAGGATTTTTTTTTCTTTTTTTTTGCTGATGTATTTAACATCTTGGTATTACTTCTGTACAGTAATAGATCCAAATGTTTTGACAGGATTGCATACTCTTTCACCAAGTTTTGGTAATGAGAATACCAGTCACCACTTGATTTATTTTTAGATGTATGTGTGCTGTTTCTGCAAATCTTGAAAAGTGCCACACTGCCAGAGGTCACAAACACATTCACCAAATTGCTCGACTATAACAATTACTTGGAGGTGAGGGGAAACGGAAATCTCTCAGAACTGAAATAGACCTGTATGACAAATAGACTGAGCGACATGAAGAGTACTTTTTTGCCTTCAACAAAAATCGATTTCATTCCACATTCATCTGCAATTTATCTAAGTGATGACTATATCAGATAGCATTTTTATCAGCTTATGTATCCTAGGTACATATCTGCCATTTATGGACTTTACAGTATTAGGTATTGTTTATGTGTAATAATGGTCAGATAATACATTTCCTCACCATCAGTCTCCTCCTTATAAAATAGAACCACACACAGTACAGATGCAAAGTTTGTGCACACTGTGTGGTGTGGGTTGATGTCTCTGTATGATGGTTATGAAACTGAGACCATGTCCTTATAATATTGCAAGTTTCAAGCTCATTTGTATGTATCTTTATTCATGAGCTACTTTGCATTGACCATTTGTGGTACAATGCAGGTTTGGGACATGCAAAAATTTGCAGTTGGACTGAGATTTATATAGGGAACAATACTGTGGGCTTTTGTACACATGGTTTCATGAATTGGATCGTTATTTGGTCTACCCAATTAACTGTGTCTGTGATCAGAAAAGTCTTCCTGTTTTAGCAAAAAATAAAAGAGGAACTGAAACTGTGGCCAAAAAGTTATAAGTGGTTCTACTTGTTGGAAACTACACTACCGGTCAAAAGTTTTCAAACACCCCAATTTTTCAGTTTTTTTAATTGAAATTCAGGCAGTTCAGTGTCTCATTGTACTCTGAAATGAAAGCATAGAACAAACAAGCTATTGAAGTTCAAAAAGAAATCATGGAATAAACCAAAATGTATTCTAAACTGTTGTCTCATCAAAGTAGCCACCTTTGGATGTAACAGCTGAACACACTCATGGCATTCTTTCTACAATGGAAATCAAATATTCTTCAGCAAGTTCTTCCCAATTCTGTTGCAGAAGTTTCCATAAATGTGTGGCACTTGTAGGTTTCTTTGCTTTCTCTCTTCTGTCCAGTTCATCCAAAACCAGCTTGATAGGGTTTAGGTCTGGAGACTGTGTGTTATGGTTTGTGGTTTTTGGTATTGTGGGACTAGGTTTTGTTTAATTCTAGATGTTTGGTTTTCCTTTTTTCTGTCTCGTTCTTG
>VUQH01056964.1:0-30449 GCA_015106775.1 Etroplus canarensis | reverse complement strand
ACTTACTCACAGACACATACACACACAATCTGCGCTACCTCAATCGTTGCTACTGCACATCACCTCTTTTTCTCAGTGCTAGTGTCTTGTTGCGTTGTCTTTTCATTGTGTCTTTCATGTCCACTGTCTTGCACTATTTTGATTTTTTTTTTTTTTATATGTTATTTTTTTCTTTCAAAGTTTTATTTTTACATTTTTAAACTGCTTAAAAAAAATAACCCTTCCTGTCATATGTCTGTAGGTTTATATGTTGCACCAGGTCCTGGAGAAACGTTGTTTCATTTCACTATGTTCTGCGTCAGCTGTACGTGGTTGAAACGACAAATAAATAGCTCTTGAATCTTGAATCTCTTCAATCTAAATCAATAGTATCGAGTTGTTACCCCTTTTGCAGCTACAACAGCTTCCACTTCTCAGGGAAGATTTTATACATGATTTTGGAGTGTGGCAAGAACATGCTGGAAAAGAAAATAGACTTCCCTAAACTGTTCCCACAAAGTTGGAAGCATAGAGTTGTCCAAAATGTCTTGGTAAGTGTAAGCATTAAGATTTCCTTTCACTGGAACTAAGGGGCCCAGGCAAGTATAACACTCCAAAAGCATTGTCCCTCCTCTACCAAAATTTACACTAAGCACATTGCAGTCAGGCAGGTAACACTCTCCAGGAATCACCAAACCCAAGCTTATCCGTCAGACTACCAGATAGAGAGGCATCGTTTGTCACGTCACAGAACACATATCCATTGCCTTGGATTTCAGTGGTGGCATGCTTTACACAAGTCGATTTGATGCATGGCATTGTGCTAATGTAAGGCTTGCATGCAGCTGCTCAGCCATAGAAACCCAATTTTTGTACTGACGTTAATGCCAGAGGAGGTTTGGAGGTATTGAGTCAGAGAAGTGTTAGTCACTTAGCCTCAGCACTCAATGATCCCACTCTGTAATTTTTGGTCTGCCACTTGTTAGCTGAGTTGCTGTGGTTCCTAAATGCTTCCACTTTGCAACATTGCTACATACAGTTGATGTAAGAGGAAGAAATGTCATGAATTTACTTGTTGCAACAGTAGCATCCTTTAACCATGCTCAGATTCTGTGAGCTCATTAGAATGATCCTTTCTGTCACCAGTGTTTGTAAAGGTAGACTGCATAGCTGGGTGCTTGATTTTATACACCTGTGGCAATGGTACTGAATGAAACACTAGAATTTAATGGCTTTGAGGTGTGGCCAAATACTTTTGTTCACAGTGTACTTACAATGTACTTCCTTCAGCTTTAAGAGCATGTTTTAAGTCATGGATGATACCAAAATCTCAACTGACATATTTTTAGACATTATGAAGTGTGCCAAAGGAGGGGTTTAGATCAAAGAGGGACCAAAAGGAGGGCTGATCTTCAAAGATTTTTATTTATTTATTTATTACAAAATTTAGGTTTCTATCTTATAATTGCATTTTAGTAAGTCAAAATATTGTCTTCACATCCAGTCATTTTAATTTAAGAAGGCAATACATTTATTTAATGTCAGTAATGAATCAAGCAACTCTGTCTTCTTCAGACTTAGTGGTCATATTGCTGGAGACCCAAGTAGGTACAGTGTAGAGTTTGCAGATGAGTGGCGGTCTTGTTTTTAGGCTCTTTGTGAGGTCATATTCATCTCCCATTCTCAAATGACCTTATATATCTTTCATTTGCAAAGATAACATAATTTATGAATAAACTTCCTCTATGGCATCCACAGTACCTTTGCTGATGCAAACATGACTTTGATAGCATGTTTCTACTCGTATCTCTTGTTTTTAATTTACTGTCTTATAGTTTTAATTAAGTTAGTCAAGCTCCATAACAATATTTTAATGTTGAATTTTGAAACAAAACAAATGGACCTATATCTCCTTGGTTCCACTGTCCAAGATTGTTGTTAGTTTTAATCTAAACTATTGAGAGAAACTGATGAATAGATTTACAATACTGACAGACCACTTCTTAATTTCATGTCAGGCTTTAAAAAGTGAAGCTGCAGAGTGTTTTTGGTATGATGTAAGCATTTGTGGTGTGCCGAAAATTACATGATATTTTAGGCAAATCAACTGCAATTAGGTGGCACATGCTGATTTTGTGGCACTTTACAACACAGAAGTGTTTGTGTGAGAGAGAGATCAGAATAATTCACACTCCCTCTGTGCTGTCAGTGCTGTTTTGCATCGTAAGCCTCTGTCGTGAGCTTTGGGTGTTCAGTAACACGTTTGCATGTGAAGCTTGTGGAAAAAACAGCTCAAACATACTTTTAGCAGCATGCGAGTGCCTCCTACTACCTACAGTTTCTATACTTCTTATAAATGATTAAAAGGAGACAGTTGACATACTTTTAGAGCAGAAAAGTTGAACTATTTGAGAATCTGATATTTTAAAAGTAAATACCTGATTGTTTGGTCTGCAGTGAAAAAGGCCTATTTCATCTATAAAGACTACAGTCTTTTCTTCAAACATTTAACGAGCATGTCAAAAATTTTAATTCAACACAGCATACGAGTGCCTCCTACTACCTACAGTTTCTATACTTCTTATAAATGATTAAAAGGAGACAGTTGACATACTTTTAGAGCAGAAAAGTTGAACTATTTGAGAATCTGATATTTTAAAAGTAAATACCTGATTGTTTGGACTTTTTTCTCATTACATGAATGTTTGTGAAGTATCTAGGCATATAAATTCTATCAGCTATATTTAGGATGACCAGATGTCCTTCTCTATGTGGGAATACACAGCATTTTTATTCCTTGTCCCTCTGTCCTATATCTTGAGAAGATGCTCCACATTTTGCGAGACTCAGCAGGACATACACTTTTGTAAAGTCTGGCTTCAACCCAATGCATGTGAATGAAAGCAGGGAAGACATTTTGCTATAGTGAAGTAAAGATTAACCTCCATTCATCCATCCATTTTCTAATGTATACCAGGTTCTGGGTTGCTGGGGCAGTAGCCTGAGCAGTTACGCCCAGATCTTCCTCTCTCTAGCCACTTCCTCCAGCTCTTCCACACCAAGCACACCAAGGCATTCCAAACCCAGCCAAGAGATATCATCACTCCACAGTGTCCTAGGTCTGGCTTACCGCTCCCTCCTCGTTGGACATGTCCAGAACACCTCACTTAAAGACTGAATGTTACAAGTCATCAAGATGTCACAGGCTCAGGACAGGGGGGTGGGGGTGGGGTCGTTGAAGGTGATGGTGGCTGTATATACTGAGAACAAGAGTTTTTGTCTCATTTATAAGAGTTACTTTTTTGATTTCACACATAAGTGGCTGAAATAGACTGAAATTTTGTGATAATTGGCTAAAAACTGCTAAAATGATCAGATATGGCTCAAATAATGCTAATCTATGGCTACATCCCTACTGAAACCCTGAGATGGTTATCAGACAGAATAGCAGCTGAAATAACAGTGAAATAAAAGAGAATACTTTAGTACATAAAGACTATTGCCTGAGACCAAAAGAGTACCCTAAGTTTCCTTGTTGTATTTAGCGAGAGATTTGGAAAAGCTGCAGTCATACAATATGTTTGGACTTTACATGCTAAATGGCAATCTGATACCCTGCGCAGTTTATTAAATTTTATAGTGTCCCTGTAGTGTAGTGGTTTACACATTCACCTTAAAAGTGCAAGGTCCCTGGTTTGATTGGAGGTGGGGACAGAAGTCCCTCTTACCATGGAGGATTGTGTCAGGAAGGGCATCCAGTGTAAAACCTCTGCCAAAATACCAATGTGGATTAATCTGCTGTGGCGACCCCTTAGGGAAAATACAAGGAAAGGCACATTTTAGTTAAAGATGAAAATTTCAGACTACCTCCCAGCAATGCTACTGCTTCCCACAGTGTCCCACACAAAGACAATGTTTGTCTGGATCTGTTCGACCTGGCTTTATTTGTCGTTTACCTTTTTCATCTCAGACATTTTAACTTGTCATGTTAGGGAAGCCACAGATGCAATAAACATGAAGAGAACTCCTACATTTGTGCATTCTGGTCATGGCTCATTAGCACACTTAATGGAACTGTGCCGTCCCTAAGTAGCTGAGCCTTCCCTGTTGTGCAAGTCAAATAAAAGGTCTGCAGTGAAAAAGGCCTATTTCATCTATAAAGACTACAGTCTTTTCTTCAAACATTTAACGAGCATGTCAAAAATTTTAATTCAACACAGCATACGAGTGCCTCCTACTACCTACAGTTTCTATACTTCTTATAAATGATTAAAAGGAGACAGTTGACAGCTGTCCAGGGTGTTTCACAATAAATAAAATTGAATTTTCAATAACTTAATAATGAATTATTTAAAAATTATTTGAGCAATGGTTTCAAAGAGTGGTTACTCTGATGATGAAGGTCTGCTGTGTTGTGTCAGGTGGTGGAAGGATAAGATGAGGTTCACAAATGAGGGCTACACCCTGTGGTTGAGCTCTGCCAGTAACCACATCCAAGAATTCAAATGAGCACTGTGACCAAAGCACCTGAAATCTGTGCAGCTAAAAAAAAAATAAGTATGAAAACACAACTTTCAAATGACGTTATTCAGTATATACAAGTAATTTTATGGGACACTAACTTGAATGACTACAATTGCCTACCAATGTGTAGACATGTGAATATGGAGTGCAATTAAATCAAAACCAATAACTCTTGGTTCTCTCCTAATGATCAGAATCAGCCTGACCTCTAGTGAACCATCATATTCCTAATCATGTTGCATATAAACAGGATGGGAAAGGGCTCAAATGTGGTCAGAATTCACCTCCTCACTTTACATATGATTTCCTTGGCAGGTGGCTTTATCATGCAAACTAGGACCATCATTTTTACAGTCTACACTAAGTGAGCATGGAAAGATTCCCCTTTGCATGTACAACGCAAAAAATCAACAGCACAACCCCTCTTTTAATAATCATCAGAAAACACAAGCAAGAAGGAGGTGTGTCCATTTTTTTCTGTCATTGCACCACCCTGTCAGTGCACCCCCAAGGAACAGAAAATATTTCAAATCTTTAAAGTGAGGGAGCCTCATTAGCAAAAGATGAACAGTGAGCTGATGAAGCAGTGTGTCAATACTCTGAAGTTCACTTTGCTCCACAGAGATCAGGAACTCCAAGTGGGACCTCTAAGTGTGTGAGTGTGTGTGTGCGTGTGTGTATACATGCATGTGTATGTGTGCAAACATGTTTGTGAACCAGGCCTCTGTCTTGTTGCACAAAGAGCTTTAAACTCCTCCTTCTCCTTCTTTCAGCTGCTCCCGTTAGAGGTCACCACAGAGGATCATCTGCCTCCATCTCACCCTATCCCTTGCATTCTCTTCCCTCACACCAACCCTCTGCATGTCCTCCTTCACTGCATCCATCAACCTTCTCTGTGGTCTTCAACTTCTCCTCCTGCCTGGCAGCTCCATCTTCAACATCCTTTGTCCAATATATCCACTATCCCTCCTCTGAACATGTCCAAACCATCTCAGCCTTGCTTCTCTGACTTTATCTCCAAACTTTATAGAGTTCAAGTCTGCACCATATATTTATGTGGTGGTGACAGGAAATTGTGGAATAGGCTCTGTGAAAGTTTAAAATACAAAACCCAGAAAACACAATATACATTCAAGTGTTTACTCATTTTTAATTTTGCTGAGAAAAGCTGAAGATCGCTTCTACTACTACGTTTTTGTTGCATTTGCTCAGTTAAGTGCTCCCCACGTGACAGCTGTCTTGTCTATAAGGTAGAGAGGACTGAGTGAGGAGTTGTTGGAGAAACAGACAGTCCTCCAGGTGGCAGCAGAGTCATGAAGCAACAAATCATCAGATGCTCAGAGAGCAGGTGTCAGAGGTAGAGCTGTTTAAGGGACCATTACGTAGAGGGAAATACTTTAATGTGGGCTTTTATGTTATAGTGAGACTGTTCAGAGTCGGCGTCTTTTAGGTGGTCCTTAATCACGCAGAAATGATGGCCAGAAAATTTGATCAAAAAATAACTAAATATACTTATAAATAAAGGGGATTAGTTATTTAAAGAATCCTCCTCCTTGCATGGTTTGCATATTGCAGCTGTGTGCCATACCTCTTTTACATATTGTAGGGAAAAGCAGGTGTACAAAGGATACACCTGTGCATCCTTGATTACACAGTTAAACCCGTAGTTTTTTGGACATTTGCTTATGAACACCACCACAGTGGAATTCAAATCAGTCCCTTTCAGGGCTTTCAGCTATAATTCAAGGGTTTTGACAAAACAATTCCATTACCTGTTTAGGAATCACAGCCATTTTTATTGATAATCACCCATTTTTAGAGGTTAACAAGTAATGGGGCGACTGACTGACCAGCAGTTCTATGGCCAGGTGTGCCCTCTTCCCTCATTATTCCATTACACACTAAGCAGATAAAACATCTGGCGGTCATTCCCAATGTTGAATTTGATAGCTGTTTACTGAGAATTTCGATATGAAGTCTGAAGTGATGTTGGTGCAAATATAGTAGATCATCATTAGGCAGAAAAAACTAAAATAAACCTATCAGAGAAATAACAAAAACTTTAGGAATGCCCAAATCAACAGTCTGTTACATTCTTAGAAAGAAGAAATGCACTGGCCTGCTTAGCAACACCAAAATGCCTGGAAGACTAAAGAAGACAATAAAATGGATGATCAGAAGATGCCTTCATGATGTAAATACTGAGGGTTTACAAAAAGGTGCAGAACACTCCAGAACAGGAAGGCCAGATTAATCTTTGCCAGAAAATATCTACAAAAGCCTGCCCAGTTTTGGAAAAAAATTCTTCGGACACATGAAACCAAGATAAACTTGTCCCAGAGTTATTGGAAGAGAAAAGAATGAAGAAGGAAAGGAGCAACTCATGATCTGAAGCATACCATGACATCTGTCAAACATAGTGGAGGCAAGGTAATGACATGCCATGTATGGTTACCAGTGAAATTGGGTCAGTAGTGTTTACTGATGATGAGACTGCAGATGAATAGCAGGATGCATTTTGAAGTGTTCAAATTTAGCCAAATGCTGTAAAACTGACTGGATGCATGTCACAGTGCAAATGGATAACGACCCAAAGCATATTGCAAACACAACACCAAAGTTTCTCAAGGCAAAAAAATTGGATTTTCTTAAGTGGCCAAGTCAGTGACTTGATCTAAATCCAACAGAACAGCTTATTAGTTTCTGAAAAACTGAAGGTGGAGAGACCCACAAACAAGCTGCAACTGAAGGTGGATGCAGAAAAGCTCTTTCAGAGCATCTCAAGGGAGGAAACATAGCATTTGGTGATGTCCATGGGTCCTAGACTTCAGGCTGTTATTAACTGCAAAGGGTTTTCATCCAAGTATTAAAAATAATCCTTATATTTAAAATTATGCTATTTTTTCCATTTACTTCTGAGCCTCCAAAATTGGGGACTATGTATAAAAATGGTTGTTGTTCCTAAACAGTTAATACAATTCTTTTGTTAAAACCCTTGAATTAAAGCTGAAAGTCTGCACTTCAATCACATCTTGATTGTTTGATTTAAAATCCAGTGTGGTGCCATGCAGAAACAAAATGACAAAAAAATGCTTCACTGTCCAAACACTTACTGTATGGAGTTAACTGTCGCTCCTCCAGCAAGCCACCTCACTCCTCCATCCTCCAAATGCATTTTAGGAAATGAGACATCCTTCAACGGACTGTGCTGAGATGAATTTTTGTGTAGAGGACAGAGGAGATGAGGAAGCACAAATTAGAGAAATGACACATTCCTCATTTCTCTAATGTATGCCTACTCGTCTTCTCGGGTTAGGGTTAGTGACTAGAAGACTAGGGATAGTGATGAAGACTATCGCTACACAAGTAGACTGAGAGAGGGGAACACACAGCCAAGACAGAGGGCGACAAGAGAGGGGAACACTGAGTATACAAAAACACAAGTCTAACAATAAAATCAAAGCAGGAAGCGAAACTAAACAACAGCAGGACTGTGGTAGACTTTAATGTTAAAAAAAAGTCAACAGCAGCGGTAGAGAAGACAATAACTGAGTGAAGAGCTGCTGAATATTCCCACTATTCATTTGATATATTTGAAGCGTTGGAAGTTCTGAAGTCAAATGTATCTATTGCCCCAGTTTCTGCTTGTCTTGCCATGAAAACACAGTCACAGCATAAAGCTGAGAGAAGATATTTCAAGAATCCCCAAATATAAGAAAAAACTGAGTAACATGACAGCTTTTTTCATGTCATATTTTTATTATTTTTTCATGTTATTTTGTGTTCCTTTCTTGTCGCACAAAATAATCATGGACATGCATCAGAGTGACAATTCTGATTATACTTCAAGAAGAGAGGGAAGTGTTATTAAATTGCTTTTTATTTATTACGTTAGGATAACTTGTGTGTTGCTCTGTGATTGAATCCAAGCAGAAGACACACAAGCTAGAACTAATTTAATTTTCTCTCTGTGACTGATTATGGTGATTTTCGGTACATGCATGCAACCTCATCTCTTCTGCTTTGTCTTGACTCGGTATACCATGCTTAATTATGTTTCATTACAAATTCAAAATCTCTGACTCATCACTTCATTAACTGCTCAAAGACAAAAGCACTGGTATATTTTTGTCTATAAAGCAATACTCAGTAAACTTCCAGTATACCTTTTTTCCCTTCTCTATCACTATTCTAGGGGGAGTCAGTTTGGAAAAAAGGCCTTTTCATATTATGCTGCGTGGCCATGGAATAATCTTCAGAAAGTTATCAAGTTAGAAACAGTTGTTTCTCTGGAAAATTTTTAAAACATCATACAGAATGTACCGGAGGAGACATGTAGTTGTTTTTCTCGAGAGATTGTTCTTTGTTTTAGTACTTTATGGCTATTTTAAATCTAATTAATGCATTTTATTTTGCGTGAGTTGTATTCTGTTGTCTGTTTTGTCTTCATGTGACCGATTGCTGCTGTTGTCTTGGCCAGGGCACCCTTGTAAGAGATCTTTAATCTCAATGGTACTCCCCTGGTAAAATAAAGTTTAAATAAAAAATAAAATAAATTTATGTACAGGTCACATCACTCCCAGCCCTTGACAACAGTCCAGGTGGCCCAGATCCCATCTGTGCCCGAACACACTGAAAAATTATGGCCATTCTTTAATGAATCATCAGAGGAGATTAGAAAGTCACGATTTGCTGCGGGCTTAGCAAAGGCTTACAGTAAATGCCCATGGATTGTGAATGTTATGCTATTAGCACATGAGGCAGCATACAAAAATAACTAGAGACTATGAACACAGGAAAATGTAGGAGGTTGTTCTGTTAGCCTGTTTAAAAAAATAAATTCTGTGTCTTTGTTATGAACTGAATGCATCAGAAAAATACAGAAAATACATGGCTGTCTTGTCAGAAGAAGTGTTGGTATTGTGTGTGACTCTTCTCCATTCAGACAGCTGCTGGGGCTCCAACTAGATGACCTCCTTTTCCTGAAGCCTTGGGGCTTTCCTTCATGTAGTGAAAAGGAGAGAGCTGCATTGTTTGCTGTTTTTTCATTCCATGCACGAGCAGTTCACAACAACTTTTGATTGAGGTTTCTTCGCTCATTGCAAAGATGATAAAAGACTGAGGTTTTCAGAAGTTGACTGTGAGAGAATGAAAGAGGAAGTTCTTAAATATATGATAAAAAGAAAAGTGCAGGAAAAGGAATATGTGTGGTTTTTATCACACATGCTGTTATACAATGATATACTTCATGTGCCCTAAAGCAGTGCATCCACTTCATTCTGTCCTTTCATCTGTGTGCTCTTAATGAATGTATATATGACTATGTTGGGCTTTTGAATGAAGGTCATCTGGATTTTGATTCCACAGGAAAAACACCCATCTGATATACTCAACTAACACAAAGAAGATGCTTTTGCTTAAACTCAGAGCCTTAAACTAACACGGTCACACTGATGGTAATTCAGTGCCTTTATGAGGAAACATTTGCACATTGCCAGTCGCCAGCAAGGGCTAGAGGCAACTGTGCGAGCCTTATAAATTATACATTCATTGTTGAGATTTTTTTTTAAAAAGCCACTCAGAGGAAGCATCATGACAACAGTTCTCTCATGTTTTCACATTTCACTTGAAATTAAAAGCCATAAAAGCCACATATGAGCTTATTATTTCACAAAAACTGCAAAGCCACATTGCTGTCACAGATCGCGATGAGGAGAGGTGCCACTGCAGGACACAAGTAGACTGAGTAACAAAAGGCGAGCCATTTAATTAAAGCTGATGATGAACTTAAGCAATAAAGAATTCCATAATTTAAAAAAGAACATAACAGAACTCAGGTATGAGGACCATAAAGACTAAGTGTAACTGGGGAGTGTAACAGACAAATTTGCAAGAAAGGAGAGAAACACAAGGCAAAAGTCATGTGAAAAAGAAAATTTTCACTGAACTCTATGTAGTAGTGTGAAAAGCTACACATTGCCTACGAGGGTAAGTAGAAGCCAGGTACCACTAATCAAAGGCACTTGATCAACTGATCAGACACTGTGACCACCTCTATAAAAGCAGAAGTTCTGGCAATTTACCAACACAGTGCCACAGTCCTCCCAGGAGTGGACTTTCCAAAGGTCACCCCAAGGTCAGACTGTGCAACACTGCTTTTGGCAAAACCAAAAACAGGGCATCAGTACAAACCAGCTGTCAGGGGCAATGGTGGAGGGGTGATTATTTAAGTTTGTTTTGCAGCCACAGGATGTGGGCCCTTTGCAATCATTTGAGTCCACCATGGACTTGGTATAATAAAGTATTTTAGGGTCAACTGTGAGGTCATTTGTCTGACAGCTAGATCTTGGCTGAAATTGGGTCATGCAACAGGACAAAGATCTCAAGCATGCCAGTGAACAACAGAATGGCTGAAAAAAAGAATCAAAGTGTTGCAATGGCCCAGTCAAAGTCTGGATCGCAACCCGACTGAATTGCTGTGGAAGGACCTTAAGAGAGCTGTGTACAAACATATGCTTGCAAACCTCAATAAACTGAAACAACACTGTGTGAATAGTGGGCCAAAATTCCTCCACAAGAGGCTGATAGAGTCATACAGAAAATTATTAGTTCAGGTTATTTCTGCTATAGCTGGTTCTGCAAGCTAACGAATCATGGGGTGGGCTCAGTTTTGCACAGCTACAAAGATTCCTGTGAAAGCTTTCCTTTTCCACACCTCCTGCTTTCTAATTAGTGGCGTCATAGAATACCATGTTGACAATAACCATTATAATGTTGCTGCATTGCCCGGCCTTACCTTTCAATTTGAAACACTAAACAGACACAAAAAATCATACCAAATTTTATTTGTTGGATTATGTTGCTGCATTACTATCTCAGATCAGTTTCAGTCCCTTTGCTGAGCTACACTAATAGTTTAGTTTAGTATTTACGTTTGTGAAAGTGGCATCATTCCTCTTACATAATGTTTACCAAGCAGTAAAAGTCAATAAATGTAGACTAACTGTTTTCTGTTATGTGGTGTAGCTAATCAGGCAACATTTTTGAGCTGCCATCAAATGCCTTTTTTAAAAAATATTTGGTAGATGCTGTCTGTTTAAGATGAAAAAATGATGGTGCAAATCAATACTTTTTGCTTAAATGTGCAGGTATTTTTGCAAAATGCAAATAATCACACATTTTTCTTTGTATTATCATTCCTGTACTGCCTTTCCAGAGCTAGTCTCCTGTCCTGAACTGGATAGGCGGTTAAGAAAATGGACGGACATAAAAGTGGATCTATAGTCAATTAAAAAAATTTAAAACAGTTTTTTCACTGGACTGCACAGATTCCTGTGAAAAACAAAGTACATCTCATGATTTAATAGCTTGTAGAGCCAACTTTTGCAGCAGTAACTTGAAGCAATCATTTTCTGCATGATTATATCAGTCCCTTACATTGTTGCAGTGGAATTCTGGCCCACTCTTCTTTACAATGTTTCTTCAGTTCATTGAGTTTTGTGGGCATTCTATCATGGCTGCCACTGTGCAGTATCTGCCTGCTCTCTCTAGCCTTCCCCTCCCTCTCCATCCTTTCTTTGCAGGCTGGTGGCTGATTGTGGGAAGCCTGGCACTCAGTTACTCAGCTGTTCTTAAGATTGAACCTGTTGGTCATCATGTGTCATTAGAGCTGGATCATTGCACCACCCACAGTGGTAACATGAGGCCATCATTGTTATGTTTCTTGTGATTCAAGTCGTGTTCATATAGTTATCTAGAGTTCTCGTCCTCTCTTTAGTGCCTGCCAGTCCCAGCCCAGTCTGCTTGTCTGTTGCCTTTCTGTTACCAGCCTGTTCTGGACCTAGTGGAAATCTTTTGGACCTTTTGGAAACCGCTTGGACTCATACCTGGACCTCTCAGGACCACTCACCTGGAAATCTCGGACTTCCTGGACTCACTCAACCCCCCTAACCTTTCACAATCAAAAGTTACAAAGACACTTACCAGCTTACTTCCAAACCACAGCCATCACCTCATAGATACACCGTGTACACCTGCCTCTCCACACCTGCCATCTCCATTACATTCACCCACACCAAGACTTTGCAAATAAAAAAAAGAAAAACTGAATGAAAGATTGGTCTTGATCTGCTTCATGGGTCCTTCTGTCTGCCTGTTATCACGACACATTCATCTCTTAAGGTCTCTCTACAGCATTTTACGGCTGAGGTCTGGACTTTGATTGGGCCATTGCAAAATTTTGATTCTTTCCTCTTTCATCCACTCTGTTGGACATTTGATGGTATGGTTGGGATCATCATTCTGTTGCATGACAAAGTTTTGGCCAAATTGTAGCTGTTGGATAGATGGCCTCACATTTGATTCTAGAATAAATTGGTATACAGTGGAATGCTTGGTGGACTCACTAGGTGCAAAACAAGCCCAAATCATCACCCCTCCACCATTGTTCCTAACAGCTGGTTTGTGCTGATACACTGCACTTGGTTTTTGCCAAATGTGGCACTGTGCATTATGGCTAAACATCTCGACTTTGTTCTCATTATCCAAAGGACATTGTTCCAGAAGTCTTGCGGTTTGTTCAGATGCAGTTTGCAAACCTTAGCCGGGCTGCTCTGTTCTTTTAAGGGAGAAGAGGCTTTCTCCCGGCAACCTTTCCAAACAAGCCATACTTATTCAGCCTTTTTCTAATTTTTCTAATTTCTAATATTCTTACTGAGGCCTGTAGAGTCCCTTTTTTTGTTTGTTTGTTTGTTTGTTTGTTTTTTGTTTTTTTTTTTGCAATTTCTCTGAGTATTGTGCAGTCTGACCCCAGAGTAAATTTGCTGGGAAGTTCACTCCTCGGAAGATTATGGCATTGTGTTAACACACACCTGAATGCTTCAGACCAGCAACCTGCCAAAATGTCTGCTTTTATAGAGGCAGCTGCACTTGCAGAATGGTAAGTGCTATTACAAAACAAGTTTAAAGTTTAAAATATCTGAGGTCATCTCAAAATAATCAGACTGTTTTAAAGGATCTGTTTCACAATGTTGTTTACACTTAAATATCAGTGATGTCACAGGGCGAAGTAGAGCTGGACGATATGGGAATTCATGGGAAAATTCATATCATAAAGGTATTTTTTTAAATATCAGTTGATATCAATATAAGTTTAGATATGAATCATCATTTCTGTCAAGCTTGAAATTTCCATTTTACTCCTAAGTGAGATGTGAAGATGTAGGGCAAATTTTGGCTTCAACATCATTTATTTTCTGTCAGAAAATAAACATGGCATGTACTGTAGAGCATTACACAACTGTATTTCAAATAAATAAAATGGGTATATATATACTAAACTAAAATCTGAATTCTGAGCTGTCAGAACTTTAAGGTTTTACAGGAGAACACTGAAATTGCTGGTCAGCTCTAACTAAAATAAAATCTTAATTTTAAAACTCTAAAATCCTAAATCTAAAATTAAAATTCTAAAGTTTTCAAGATTTATAGGAGAACAAAAAGCAAATTCTTTGGTCAGTTCCATGTAAACAAAGTAGGCATTAATCTAAAGTAAAATTCAAAATAATCTGCATCTGTACTGCATCCTTTCCTTTGTTTTTCACCAATTTACAACCATTTGAATTTATACAAACCTGTAAAGTAACGGACAAAAACATTCAGTATGTATTCTCAGTACAAATTCAGTCTTCAAGATCAAAGAGCTTCAGTCAGTCCTAAAGTCATGATTTCACCTGTTTGGTCTTCAGGAAAGTGTGCAGTTTGAAGACATTTGCTTTTCAGATTGCAGCCTTGGTGGGCAGTGAGGCTCAGATATGGTTCAGATGTGCGACTCTCTCTCTGCTCTCTGTGTATAGCTGAGCCATCTGAGATAACTGCTAACCAGGGTTAATTACTTTAATCTGCTGCTTAAATCCTACATTTTCACCATGCTTACTGTCATTGTGTGTGTGTTTTTATTTTTAAATAAAGTAGACTGCTGCCCTTGTGGTCTCACTGTGTGTTTTTGCTGTAAGGCGTGGAGCTGGAGAAAGCGGACCCTGTGGGCTGTGGTTGTTGTTTTCAGGAGGACCAGCAGCGCCTGTTTGGGTCTGGGACTGTAAAGTCTTGTGTTGTGCTCTAAAGGATGGCCCTGCCTCACAAGTTAAAACACATCAGTTTTATTACAATCATTGTGGGAACATGCTTTTCAAACAGTTTGCAGCCCAGCTTCTCTGCTTCCTGATGGACTATGTCCGCACACAGAACTCCTCAGACTCCTTTTTTCAACAATGTCCTCGTCTCTTTTGTCCATTGCTGTGTCTCTCGGGTTTCCCATCCCTATTTTCTCTTTTATCTCACTCACTCTCCTGATGTGTCCTGCTGCTGGCTTACTATCATTACCGTTTTATCGCCCAGCTCTAGGGTGAAGGTATCCCTAATAAGGTCATCCCAGGCACACAGCTCTTTCCGTGAGCACAAAGCTCCACCTACCTAGTGTTGAAACCTTCCGTTTACAAGGGGCAACCAATCAGAAAAAAGCTATCTTAGAGGAAGGAGGAGGGAGGCTAAAAGGAGTTGTTTCAGACAGTTGATGAACTGAGGAGCTGCTCTAATGCCAAGTATAAGATAAAAAAAAAAGATTATTTTGAAATGTGACTCATGCAAAGCTGTGCTAGTAGAGTCCAAGCCTGAAATTATGGATTTTTGGGGATTCATCAAGCTTTAAGTTTCGTTATTAACATAAGAGATGTCTTAGGTATGTAAGAATGAATTCATTTAAACAGATATGCATCGATTCCACTCATTTTGAGGGATGACTTGTATGCTCAAGAAATGATCCATACTCATATCAGGGCCTTTTTCGGACTTCTTTAAATGCACCCGAGTGATGAATTCCACTTTTTTTAAATATTTAAAGTTACCCAAGAAAATAAGATATGCTAGAATTTACTGGAAACTGGAAAAATTGGTTTCTAGGAGACAGGAAACCTGGACAGACTAAGCAAAACACACCCAAGTGTAGACAGATAGTCAAGGATTCATATTGATTTGTGTTCTTGAGAAATGGTGAAGCAGTTGAGGGGGAGCTTATGGATTCACCAGGTATAACTTTAAAAAATAAAACTAAAAAACAAGCAAAATACTTCTTTGATGTTACACAGCATTTAAAATGTGATGTTCTGTAACTATGCTGTATGTCTGGACAGGACAACCACAATAAATCATCTCATATTTTCTCATAACAATTATGTTACATGCAGGACTCTGGTTTATTTGATGGCGCAGTCCTTGTTTCATTTACTGTATTGTTTTGTGGACTGGGACCATTATCCTCAGTGGTAATTCCATCAAAGTAAGGTCATCCACCAACTGGGGCAGTCTGCGTCACCAGTTTGGTTAAAAGGTCAAAACAACAGTCTGAAAGGTTAACGTCCTGCAGCAACAGAGTAACAGAGTGAACCTCTCCTTTTGTCCTCTTTTTAATAGTGCTTTACAATTTTATTTCATGCTGCAGCCATTCATACTTCTCTCCACTTGATCGCCTACAGCTTTGCTATGCTGGAGAATATTATGTGTTTGTGATGCAGTGGCCAGTGCTCTCCATGGTCCTGAAACAAACATCTCTCTCGCTCTCTCTCTCTTTCTGTCTGTCTGTCTCTGTCTCCTGTTTATTGAAACGACCCTAGCTTGAGGGATTCAGCACCACCGTCTCTAATAGCACCCATAACCCCTCCCTACGCTGTCTGTCAGTCTCTCTAACACACAAACACACACACTGGTTCTTGTCAGAGGAGGAGTGGCATGGATGTCAGGATACTTTCTGCTTCTCTCTCCGCTCCAGTGTGTTGACAGAAGTGAGAGTAACATGGATGAATCCAAAACAGCTCACCTGTTTTATTCTCTGCAGATGAGGTAAGATATCTCTGCGGATTTCTACCAAACTGCTGCAGGTAAGAAAACTTTTAGTTAAGATTTACCCAAACTTAGGAAACAGTTGCACAGAACAAATTTAATGTCAATTTGCTGAGGCAGCAGTACAGTCAAATCTATCTCCAGAGATGAAAAATGTTTTCCTAATTTTTTTAAATTGATTTCCACAGGAACGTTCTTAGACTATGAATTTTAATTTTAAGTCAAAGTCACAGACACACCAAAAGAAACATTACAGGAGTATAATGATATATCAATATATTGATTGAAATTTTACCCACCGCATGTTGTTCCAGTTTCCTGAAGAAGATTTGATTGAGTGTAAAGTAAACCTATGTTTTATTGTTCCTTCAAGGCCTTTCAGGAGATGTTTAATCTTAATTTCTGTCCTGACTTGAAAGGCTTCACTGAGCATCAGATCCAGACACTGGATTCCCTAGTTTCCCTGCTCCCGAGGAATCCCCTCGTTACAAAAAACTGTCTTTAAAAGGGAAATTTCCTTCAAGTCACCAACTTATAACTTATCTCTTTTATTTTATAACCCTTCACAGCCTGGTCACTCTGGCATTTCTGTGTTTTCTCCTGCCTGTGACTCGCTCAACCACAGAGCTGCACTGGACACTCAGTGGTTTTCTCTTCTCTCTGTTACAGTGGTGTAGTAGAGAGAAGCTAAAGCTCAGGTTGATGTGAAATTCCCCACTTTTCACATTCGGGACATAGTTCTCTGAGATGAAAACAAACCTACTTTTAGTAACTATTACAATAACATCAGGAACTTTTGCAGCAAAATGCTACCATGAGAAACATTTTTCTTAAATCCATCTAATGTTGCTTTTACAAATTAAACAGTGCCTGGGACTAAGTGTATGTACTGCTCATCTTAACGTAATTCATCTGCGGTCACTTCAGATCTCATGATGCTACAGACTTAGTTAAATGCAGTTAAATGCATGTTGTCTTTTTAAAAAAAAAATGAACAATAAAACATGTTTATGAGATAGAGATCTATAAAATAAAAATACCATACTTTGAACCCTGAAGTCATTAAATCCTGTAAGCTCTGTGCAACGTCTGGAGTCACAGATATGTTTCCACACCTGTTCTTGTCTCCACAAACAAACCCATTGTTTCACCTTTTCATTTGGCAGTAAATCTACAGACGGCAGTACAGACTTTTTAAAATCAAGCTCATCCAGCCAGAAGAGTCCTACTATATCCTAGAACCATATTACCGGTGCAGCTGTTGCAGGCAGCATCTGCTGGATCTAATTACTATGTTTCTGTGCCTGTCAAAGAAATACGGTTTGCCTCTGTGACTCTCTCCAGTAGCCCTGCATACCAATAAGGGAGATCCAGTAATGCATGTCTTGTTAGTGTGAAGAGAAAAGAAGGTAGAACAGCCTTGAGGAGGCAGTCATTTCCTCAACAAACTCTACATCGCAGTGGAAAATCTCCACCCAAGCCTCTCAAAACTAGTCTTTGCAGAAGTTATGCAGTAAAGTTAAACAACTATGCAAAATTAAAAATATCAATGCTATATTCAAGTAAAGTTCCATACCGCACTCCTGTTTAATGCATTCAATTATCTCATGCATTAAAACACTGTTCGACTAGTTGAAATATTGAAAGATTATCTACTCTAACAAGTGCATTGTTGCACTCCTGTAGATAGAGATAATTTCTATTTGACTCATTCTTCTTAAAATAAAGCTGACCTATTAAAAGATTTACAAACTTCTCCTTTATCATGGTGGCCTATGGGAAAATATTTTTTGGGCATCTGACCACTGGTGTGGCAGCAGAATTGAGTGTTGTGCCAGGGAAAGCTGGCAGCTTCTTTCTAATGACTTGCTGCCTTTTTTTTTCAAATATCACTTGAGGCAGCTTGTCAGTTTTTATGCAGTCCCAAAAGGCTTTATGCTTTAAAATCTTCTTTTAACATATGTAGTAGACTGGCTTAAAAACTGCAAACCAAATGATCAATCTATACAATTCAATGGATTGTTATGAATATAATTTACTTAACAATAAAGTAAGAGCAGGCCCTGACTAAATACTTAATGCCCATACTCTAAACTATACTTCTGCTCTCTTTTCAAGTGCATTTTATGATGTTTATGTACTGTAGTACTGTAAGAATTTTTACTTTATTGTATCAGTCACTAGCATCTCACTGCCTGTATAATAAACAATACTTACAATAACTGATTGATGATTGTTGTGACTCTAAATCTGATCTTGACCAAAGCCCAAGTCTGATCTCTAAACTGAAATGTCCCAAAGAGTCCCACCACTGTTTTATTCTGACTTTAAAAGTCATCAATGTTAGGTCCTGAGGATTATGGCAAAACTAAATACTCACACGCACAAACACAACATGCTCTTTTTAAATCTGTGACGGAAAAGTCCAAGAATCTGTCTTTGATGACTATGTCATGGAATTTAAGATGCTATAATGAAGTTTCATCTGGTTGTAAGAGCAGGAAGTAAACATCTTTCAGGTGCAGTATGATGTTATCGTGGCCTAATGGAGTCACTTACAGGGTTTTAGCAGTGTGCACCAACCCTCATGGTCTCAACTAAGTGTCTTTATATTGATTTTCTGATCAGACTGCACCAGTTAATCACATTGTTACGCTGCTATTCCTGATGTTTCTTGGTTTTTAACACAATAGTAACAGTAATGGTGCTTTACAATAGAGATATATAATTGGGATGTTTTGCTGTCAGTGTCACTTGCTGGGGTCATTTGAAATACACAGCTCATTAATAATCTGAAAGAACAGGTATCCCCATATGCATATCATATGTTTACTGGATGCTTTTATTCAAAGCACATAACAGCACCATGACTGCCTGGATTTTGAGCGTGGGTGGCCCCAGTGGAAATCTGTTTGTATACTTACTGAAACGAGCTTTCATAACTCACAGAACAAGCAGTTCCAGTGCCAAAGAAAAGGCCCCATCCTCCCTTTTTTCTCACTGCAGACACAAGTCTGCAAATAACACTTCTTTAGCCTCAGAGAATCTGTCCTGTCTTAACATAAAACCCACAGTTTCTATTAAGGTCTGTTTAGACATCTGTCTGAAAGAGCCAAACACACAAGCACACATAGACACATTCATGCACACTCACACACACATTTGATGTTCCCAAATAAACCAGGCAGTCCTTTTTTTCATATCCACGAGCAGAAAATGATGCCCGCAGGATTAAGATAGCAACTTGATATTTTTGAAACAGCTCTCATGCACAGATTAGGTACTCTCGCTGGGCATTTTTGACTTTTGAGGCTGAAGAGAAAATTTAAATGAACTATACATATAAGTGTAGATGACCTTTTTACTTAGGCTTGTTCATAAGATTTGATCAGTTAAGACTTCTTGGAGCCAGATGCATAAAACTCTGTTTAAGTTCATGACGAAAACAGTAAAAGGACAGAAATGAGCATATGCTGTTTTTTTGTGGCATTTGTTTTTATTTATACATTTGGTCCCAAGTCCCCTGAGATTTACATAGAGAAGAGATTTGCTACACGAAGTTTTGCCATAGCAGAAAATGAACAAGAAACAAATATCACCAAAGCGCAAAATGAAGTAACGCTTAGCGTATACGAAACATCTAATGCTACTAAATGGTGGTGCAGTATCTGTTACTTCACAGGTGAAGTAACAGATACCTGCTGTTTGCCTGGTTTCTTACTGTATGGAGTTTGCACTTCTTGTGCCTGTCCAAAGACATGCACGTTTGCATACTGGCTCAAGGTGTGAATGGTTGTCTGTCTCTTTGTGTTTGCCCTGTGATGGACTGCCTCGTATGCACCTAGCTTCTTGTCTGGTGTCAGCTGGGATATGCTCCAGTAGCCGTGGTTTGATAAGTGGTTTAGAAAATAGATTGATGGACATCAACAAATTAGTATTACTAAAACTGTTCATTTTTCAGAATGCAGATTCCAACTTTCAAGTTGGCCTCAAATCATTTTTAGGTGCTGTTTCTGACAGGAATATGCAAGATATGGCTGTGTATCTGTAAACACAGCTGCTGCAGCCTTTATTTACACACCTGTCTATTATTTTCACCAGGGGCAAACTGTTAGCAGAAAAACATTAAAACACCTGCCACTCATTTATATGCTGCAAGTTAGGCATGATTTTGCATCTGTGAAACACAAACATGCCATATCATTTATAAGAAAATGTAGCCCTAAAGAATATGTTTATCCTAATTGTTATTTTTAGGCTTTGCACGTGTGAATGAAGCCTGAATCATTTGTGAGGAGGATATCAGACAGCATGGCGACTCTCAATTCCTCCCACACTAGCAACATCAGTGTTGGTGATAACAGTGTCAGCCTCTTCTCTGGAAGCCCCTACACGACTGTGGAGATAGTGCTCATCATCCTAGTAGCTGGATCATTGAGTCTGATCACAGTCATCGGAAACATCCTGGTCATGCTCTCTATAAAGGTTTGGGGTTTTCTTGTTTTGATTATTCATGATTAATGAGTGTGATTCAAACCTCCATCTCTGCACACCTTGAACAGCACAGACAGACTTAGAGATAAGAATACATGTTGCAACCCAGCACAGACTTGTAATTTAATAGAAATGAGAAAACACACATCACGTTGCACAAAAAAGATTAGCATCTGACAGCCTGCTCCATGTTGTTCCTCTAAAGGTAAACAGGAACCTGCAGACCGTCAACAACTACTTCCTGTTCAGCCTGGCCTGTGCAGACCTGATTATTGGCATCTGCTCCATGAACCTCTACACCGTCTACATTGTGATCGGCTTCTGGCCCTTGGGAGCAGTGGTGTGTGACCTGTGGCTGGCTGTTGATTATGTTGTCAGCAACGCCTCAGTCATGAACTTGCTCATCATTAGTTTTGACCGTTACTTCTGTGTCACCAAACCACTTACCTACCCAGTGCGGCGCAGCACCAGAATGGCTGGGTTGATGATTGCAGCGGCATGGGTCTTGTCCTTCATCCTATGGGCTCCTGCTATTTTGTTCTGGCAGTTCATAGTTGGTGGAAGAACTGTGCCACCAGCTCAGTGCTACATCCAATTCTTCTCCAACGCAGCAGTGACCTTTGGGACAGCCATCGCAGCTTTCTACCTACCTGTGGCCATTATGATCTACCTTTACTGGCGTATCTCCAGGGCCAGTCGCAGCCGTATGAGGAGGGACAGCAGGAAGACTTCGGGTACCAGTCTGGGGGAAGGGGCCTCCAACAGTCAGGAGGAAGGAGTTGTGAATGTCACTGCCACTAAAAAAGCTCAGGTCATTGCTGGAGATAGAAAGGAGAGGGAAATGTTACAGCAGCAGCAGAATGGAGTCAGCCTTTGTAAGGAAGAGAGAACCAACCAGGTAGACTTCACATCAGACAGCATTCAAGCTTCAACATCTAAGGGTACCACGATTCCTGCTTCATCAAGAAAAAACTCAGAGGCTGGGAAAAATCAAACACAACCACCTTCCCGGAAAAACTCAGAGGCTGACACTCAAAGTCTGGTCACAAAGACAATGTTTAAGGTAATTTTCAGGTAGAAACAACAAAATATCTATCACAAATTTGATAGCAAATTTATAGCAATCAGAATTTTTAACAATCAAGGGATGGCAATACCAGTCCGTTAAATGGTCCAAATAGAAATATCCCAACAGCTATTGGAGCTTGATTCAGTTATGTGCACCCAGACTGTTAAGAGTGCATCAAACAGACACAGATACCTCCTTACAAAGGCTAATAATAATAATAATAATAACAGAATTTCAATCAAATCAGTACAGGCTACTTAGGCACTACAATTAACAGCACAGCAGCATGTTATTTGTCAGATAATTACAGTAAAAATTATCCAAATCTCCCCAACACCACGAACACAGTCAGGAGGTTCAGTTCCGTGATGCTTCGCAAATAGATGGCAGCTAACCAAATACCTGCAAAACTAACAATTGTTCCAGTAGAATGTGAACAAAGTAAATGAAGATTGTCAAAGTAAGTACCTTTGGCTGTTCCCTTGTATTTCCCCAAGGGGTCACCACAGCAGAGTAATCCACATTTGCAATTTGGCATGGTGTTTATGCCAGATGCCCTTCCTGAACCAACCCTTCATGTTGGGAGGACCTTGTGCAGATATCAGCGTTTAGTTTAAATGACCTCCGTGTCTAACTCAGACTCACAGAGCAACTTGGATGCATTCAGTCAGTTCTATAAAACATTTTAGTGTGGTTTAAACCTACATCTTTACTGCCCACTGCCCTCATGACTCTCACTTCCAAAAACCGCTGTACACCACCTGTAAACACAAAGTGCATTTTTGATCCTTGTTGCTTTTCTTCGACAATGTCATATATGTGAAAAGTTTGGCACAAAGAAAACTCTTTTTTCTGCTGAAATTTTGAAGTTACACTGGCCCCAAATAATTAATTAATGCAATTTTTAAAGCAACCACTTAAACCTTTCTCTTCTTCCGCTCAATTTTCAGGCAACAATGCGTGTTGTGAGTGAAAATGCTGTGGCAAAGTGGAGAAGGAAGGGCATTTCTTCCAGGGAGAAAAAGGTCACACGCACCATCATGGCCATTCTGGTTGCTTTTGTTGTCACGTGGACGCCATACAACGTGATGGTACTGATCAACACGTTCTGCTCTGCCTGCATCCCTAACTCTCTGTGGACCATCGGCTACTGGCTCTGCTACATCAACAGCACCATCAACCCAGCCTGCTACGCCCTCTGCAATGCCACTTTCAAGAACACCTTCAAGCACCTGCTTCTGTGCCAGTACAAGAACATACGCACAGCACGATGAGGGTGCAAGTACTTTACTGTATTTGTGGCAGAGTCAAAATAATGTGATAAATCTTGTAAAGAAAGATGAAAAAAGCTGGAAACATAGTGTTAAAAATAGATTAAGTGTGTTCTTGTCTTGCAATTACTTCATGACTTTTTCCATATTAGAACTTACCTCACTTCCACAGAAAACAAAGCTATGATTTAATTTATAATTGTACTGCAAACTTAAATTTTCAGTGACTTCAATGGAATCACTGAAAGGACTCATTGGAAGAATAGCTTTGGTTCATAATTCTCGAGACATTTAATGAGCTTTACTGACTCTATTATGAAAAGCACATTTGGATAACAGTCATTTGGAGTTTTATTTCTTTTTTTTTGTTCTTTGCTCCCGCTACACAAACTTGTGCACTATGTTGTATAAAACTGTTATTGTAATGGTTTTGTGAAGGTAAAGTCTAAATATAAAAAGGAAAAGGATACTGTTATGAAAGCATTAAAGCTGTAAAACAGGAAAATTCAGCATAACTGACAAATCCATCTGAATGAAACTCTGTCTTAATATTGAGAAAAGAGAATTAGCAGCTGTAAGGTGATATGTGTCTCGTGTGTGTGATTTACTCAGTTGTACTAAGCTGGAATTTCACATTAATGGCATCTGTAATCTGTGTTGTTGTGAAATGAGTCCAAATGTAAAATGTATCTTCCCTTCTTTCTACATATTTTGTGTAAATAAAAAGAATGACAGTTTAGTGTCAGTGTTATTTGTCATAGCATGTCTCTCCTATGTTTTTACTGATTTCTGCTGAATATTAGGTGCTGTTTCCCATTTACCATCACCCTGACAGGAAATATATGATTAAAGTGAAACCAGTGCAACCAATCAAGTGAGCTCCCCTTGGTTGCCTTGTAACCTATAAAGGTAAAGCCCCAAAAAGCCCCAATTACTTTATTAATGCTGACCTGACCCAACCCTACATGATGTGAGGCTACATGCCATGGTCAGTTTGTTTTTGTTTGTTTTTTCTTTTTAATGCAAATTGGATGATTAAGAACCAGAGTATCCAGCAGCTATGTTGATTCTGTAGTATCCCTTTTTTTCATTTTTACAAATTTCAGTCATGGCAACAGTAGACAACGACAGCAGCAGACATGACATAGTGTCACCATGAATGTATATGATCTCACAATCAGTATGGTTTTTTGTTTTGTGCTGACTGGACAAACCATTAGGCAGCGGCGCTGATGATTCCATCATATCACTGCTTTTAGGAAATACAATTAGTTCTGCGAGATCACAGACTGTATATGAAAGAAAGATGTAGCTCCTGTGATGTCACCGAATGGTTTTGGTCTCTTCATACTAAAGCCATAATGTTCGCATTTTGACCATTGCATTATAATTTTTAGGTAACACAAATGGCCATGTTTAGATGAGCGAGTGAAACTCTAAGTTATCAGGTAGAAAATTCACCTGCTTTACAGTTGTGATAAAAAGGGAAACTCTTCATAGAAACCAAAACCATTTTTGCACAAGGCTGCTGTAAACATGCTTTTTATGTTGGGAGTCTATAGGGATTGGCCACTAGAAGAAGTTTTGGCACCTGCGGCTTGGCAAAGATTCATGTAAAACTGAGCTCTGATGTAAAAGTGGATAAGAGCTACTGCAAAAAGGTGTGCAACCACAGAAAAAAACCATGAAAATACTTCAGGGCCCATCAGTGAACACTAAAGGGGGAAATCATACTGTGAGGTTTTACTAAATGGATTACAATTAAGCACAACGCTTTTTCCACCCAAAATATCATAAGACATACGCTGGAGCCACAAACAAACATCTCTCACACATCTGTGAGAGAGAGACTGAAACCAGAATGTAATCCAGATTAGATAAAAAATTAACAGGAGCTCAAAATGTTTGTTACATTTGGCCTTTCAAGGCTTTTTTCTCAAAGAAATTTAACCAAATTTAAGGAAAAGATTATCTGTAGTGTCAGAACCATGGATTTTCCCCTCCATGTTCACAATCTAGCAGCACACATTTCTTTCTTTGCCTGCAGTGTCATACCTGACCACACCAATACCTTACTAGTCACTAACATGGACTTACAGTTTAATGTAGCAATCTCTAATTCCTGCAGTGAGTAAAAATGATGCTCAGAGAAAGACTTGGCTACTCCCCTTTGAACAGGGTGATATAAATGCCTCCTAACAGCACTGTTAACAACATCCTCTTGTGGACCACAAACATCCACTTGGAAGTTGAGTAGACCTCTGTCCAGTTGACACTGTTGCAATGTGTATTTGTTTAGGGTGTGTATGTGGAGGATGTGTACTCAATTTGTGGTGACCTTTACTGTGATCCATTTAACCACATATAACCAAAACTATTCTTTGGTTTCAGCAGACTAAACCTAAAGGACTTGTTAAAAGTTTACCAAATCAGTCTGAACAGCAGTCAGGTGCATATATGAACATTAAAGCATATTTTTCTGTCATAACTAGCTCAGGAGCTGGACTCAAACGCAGGACGCAGAGGTAAAAGTTCACAGTTTTTATTCACGGAAGTAAAGCTGCTCACTGTGGTTGAGGCAGGACAGAGCCAGCAGGCACTCGTGACAGCAGACTGGTGTAGGTGGGAGCTCGGTCAGAGCTCGCAGGTAGGCAAAGAAGCGTAGAGGTGATATGCTGCTGCGACACGACGGAGCAATGAAGGCAGCAACCTCGGAAAACACACTCGACGATAGGCCGCCAGACTGCCGGGTGGATGAGAGGCAGGTGTGGCAGCTGGGTCTCCCAGGTGAGCCCCACGGGTCAGGGCTGCCACACCTCCTGTAGAGCGATAGAGAGAGGGAGAACAGAGGGAGGAGAGAGCAAGTACAGACAGACAAAACACAAAACATGTGACAGGCCGACCAGGAGGCGGAGGTCATGACAGAACCCCCCACCCCTCATAATGGGCTGGAACAGACAGGCTGAATCCTCATGCTCTTAGGCAGGCTGAGACACACAGATACAGGGTTAATGACAGACTGACTCTCAAACAGCTCAGTGAAGCTGGGAGAGTTTCTTAGACTCCGTGCGGAGCTGAATATGACGAGTGGACAACCAAACTTTCTGACCTGGAGCGTATGATTGAGCCGGAAGTCCATGACGGTCTGTCAACCATTTGTTTTGATCCTTGGTGCACAGGAGGGCTGCCCTGGCGGCTTTCCAGAGGTGTCGGCAGCGGTGAAGGTGGTGCTGGACGGAGGACGGAGAGGTCGCCTTCCTGGGACAGGAAGAACGGCGGCTGAAAACCCAGAGTGACCTCAAAAGGAGAGAGACCGGTGGCTGTGGACGTGAGGGAATTGTGCGCGTACTCCGCCCAGGAGAGATGAGAGCTCCAAGAAGACTGGTTGCTGGACACCATACACCGCAGCGCTGCCTCCAACTCCTGATTTAGCCTCTCTGTCTGCCCATTGGTCTGAAGGTGAAAACCAGAGGAGAGACTGACCTGAGCTCTGAGAGCAGAGCAGAATTCCTTCCAGACTCGTGAGACGGAACACGTGATCTGTGATGAGCTGGGCAGTCTCCAAAGCGGTAGGTAATTTAGGGAGAGCCACGAAGTGGGCAGCCTTGGAGAAGTGATCAATAATGGTTAGGATGGTAGTTTTACCTGAGGAGGGAGGCAGGCCAGTGATGAAGTCCATCGAGATGTGTGACCATGGACGTCCGGGCATGGACAGAGGCCGAAGCTCCCCGACCGAGGGCGAAGAAGGAGTCTTATTTCTGATGCAGACAGAGCAGGCGGCGACATATTCGTGCACATCTCATATGACAGTGGGCCACCAGAACAGGCGCTGGAGAAAACAGGCAGTGCGAGAGCTGCCAGGGTGGCAGGTGAACTTAGCCATGTGGGACCAGTGGATCACCTTGAGCCTGACGGATGCCGGGACGAAGAGACAGTTTGGTGGTCCACTGTCCGGGTCCGGCTCGTCTCACTGGGCATTCCAAACAAGAGACTAGATCTCCCACGTGAGGGTTCCGATTATGCAGGAGGAAGGCAGGATGGGTTCGCTGTCAGGGGAGTCAGAGGAAGAGAACTGGCGGGAGAGCGTGTCAGGTTTAACATTGCGAGATCCAGTAATGTAATGTAATGTAAAAGTTGAACAGAGTAAAGGACAGAGCTCAGCTGGCTTGGTGAGAGTTCAGCCTCTTTGCAGTCCGCAGATACGCCAGGTTCTTTTGGTCAGTCCAGATGAGGAAGGGATGTTCTGCACCCTCCAGCCAGTGCCTCCACTCCTCCAGCGCCATCTTAATGGCTAGAAGCTCTCTGTCCCCGATGGAATAATTCTGTTCTGCTGGAGATAGACGGCGAGAGAAGGCGGCACATGGGTGTAATTTATTGTCTACCTTTTGTAATAGGACGGCACGCACTCCAGTGTCAGAGGCATCCACCTCGACGATGAACTGCTGGGTGAGGTCCGGCTGGGCGAGGACAGGGGCCGAGGTGAAGAGACGTTTGAGGCAGTTGAAGGCCTGCTGAGCCGCGTCGTTCCACTGGAAACTCTGTTTGGAAGAGGTGAGAGAGGTTAAAGGCAGTGCCACTTTGCTGTAGTCTCTGATGAAGCGGCGATAGAAATTAGCAAACCCCAGAAACTTCTGTAGCTGTTTACATGAATCAGGTATTGGCCATTCAATGACTGCTTTAACCTTAGCGGGGTCCATCTTTATCTGTCTCTTTTCAATAATAAGCCCCAAGAAGGATGTTTTCTCCACGTGAAATTTGCATTTCTCACCTTTTACGAAGAGCCTATTCTCGAGCAGGCACTGGAGGACCTGGTGGACGTGCTGCTGGTGTTGGGTGATGGTTTTGGAGAAGATCAGGATGTCGTCGAGATTTACGAACACGAAGCGGTTGAGAAAGTCCCGGAGGATGTCATTGACCAGTGCCTTGAAGATGGCGGGAGCGTTGGTCAGGCCAAAAGGCATGAGCGGGTATTCGAAGTGGCCGAAAGGGGTGTTGAAAGCAGTCTTCCATTCATCCCCTTCCCAGATGCACACCAGATGATAAGCGCTGCGTAGATCCAGTTTGGAGAATATGGTGGCTCCCTGTAAGAGCTCGAATGCAGAGGACAACACAAGAAGAGGACAAGAAGAACCTCGCGCCCACCGGAGAAGAAGAGGGTCGGATGATGCCTGCCAAGAGGGAATCGTGGATATACTTCTCCATGCTCTCCTTCTCAGGATTGGAGAGGCTGTAGAGACGGCTAGTGGGAAGGGGTGCTCCCGGCAGGAGGTCAATGGCGCAGTCATTCGGGCCATGTGGTGGAAGGGACAAGGCTAGATCCTTCCAAAACACCGCCGCCAGATCATGATAGATGGTAGGGACAGCGCAGATGTCCGGCAGATCCTGTAGTGAAGAGGTCTGTGGAAGAGAAGGGGGAGAGGCAGAGCGCAGACAGTTCTGATGGCAGAGGAAGCTCCAGCCAGTTAATTTATTCACAGTCCAGTCAATGGATGGGTTGTGCTTCCTTAGCCAGGGGCGTCCCAAAACCAAGGGTGTTTGAGGAGCATCAAACAGGTAAACCTCAATACAGTAAGTTCATGGTGGTTACCTGAGAGCAGCAGTGGACCAGGTGCGGTTCGGTGGGTAACACGGGTGAGCAGGGCGCCGTTAAGAGCTAGCACCTGGAGAGGCTCAGAGAGAGATAGCTGCAGTAGAGAGAGAGACTCAGCCAGCTTAATGTCCACAAAGTTCTGTTCAGCTCCGGAATCAATAAGAGCCTGGAGGGAAGACTGATTACTAGCTTCCCCCAATTTGGCATTAATTACGAGGTGGGGCAGAGAAGAACTGGTTGCTCCTAGGGCCGTCAGTGTCCCCACAACCACTGACGGACCTAATCTTTTGGCCGCCGCCGACAGGAGCTAATATTATTTCTCTTCATCCCACAATACAGACACTCACCGGCTGAGATCCTCCAGCTGCATTCTTCGGGTGAGAGGCGGGTCCACTTGATTTGCATGGGCTCCATTCCTGCGCTTGCGGGGGCCTCAAGCTCAGAGACCCCTGACGCTGTCTCCAGGTCAGGTGAGACAGAGCGGCGGGTTGCGGGGCCACGCGGCTTGTTGCTCCTGAGAGGGGGGCTCTCCTGCAGGTAGTCATCCAGGCGAGTACACAGGGTAATTAAATCCTTCAAGGAAGCAGGTAACTATCTTACCACTAGTTCCCGTTTCAGGGTGTCATTCAGGCCGTTCAGGAAGGCTCCGTGGAGCGTGCTCACATCCCAGCCGGTCTCCTCCGCCAGAATCCAGAAATCAATGGAGAAATCTGCCACACTCCGCCTTCCCTGACGGAGGTTAAGAAGACGATGGGCGGAAGCATCCGCGCTAACACCCTGGATGAATACAGTCTTAAATTTGGGTGGCTGTGGCTCAGGAGATAGAGCGGGTCCTCTTTCAACACAAAGGTTGGGGGTTCAATTCCTGACTTCTTCAGTCTACACACTGAACCCCAAATTGCTCCCGATGCATCCATTGGTGTGTGAATGTGTGCGTGATAGATAAAAATGCGCTTAAGGCATAGAATAAAGCACTGTATAAATGTGTGTGTGAATGGGTGAATGAGGCTTGTAGTAGAAAAGCGCTATATAAGTACCAGTCCATTTACCAAATTTGGTGATAAACTCAGCATAGCAAATATCAGTGTGTGTGTTTATCACAGCCTGCCCCCACTGCTGGGCTCTTCCTCTAAATAGATTCATCATGAACACTATCTTAGCGCCATCAGAAGCATATGTTCTGGTTAAAAACCAGCTTGCACTGAGTGAGGAAGCCCTGAGCTTTAGACGACTCACCAGAGAAGTTCTCGAGGGTAGGCAGAGCTCGCTCTGGAAGCGAGGAAGACGAAGCAGAGCTGGGCTGTGGGCCCGGCTGGGGCGAGATGGTTCTCAGACGTGTGTCACAGGTGTGGACCATGCCCCCCCAACTTGGAGAGATGCTGGAGAATGAGATCCTGCTTGGTGGTGATGGAGAGCATCACCTGGGCGTGTTCCTCCAGCCGGGTCCCAAGAGTGGAAACAGCTTGCTGGAATGGTTCTGTGTCCGCTGAGTCCATTAGCTGGCCAGATCGTTCTGTCATAACTAGTTCAGGAGCTGGACTCAAACACAGGACGCAGAGGTAAAAGTTCACAGTTTTTATTCACGGAAGTAAAGCTGCTCACTGTGGTTGAGGCAGGACAGAGCCAGCAG
>VUQH01056963.1:0-16906 GCA_015106775.1 Etroplus canarensis | reverse complement strand
TTTGTAACTGTTGTTGTTGTTGTGTTGAACAGTTGTTATCAAGTGGAACATCTGAACCTTTTTTTTTTTTGAGTTACCTTTAATCTGACACAATGAATTGAGGAGCTGTGGATTTTGCACTTGGGTTAATTTAGAGAAAAAAGGCCAAGCAAGCGGAAAGCAAAGCTGAGACGGTCAGGACAGATGTTTGGATTTTCAGATGCACCTGTGAGTATTCGACAGGGTAGTGTGTGTGTGTGTGTGTGTGTGTGTGTGTGTGTGTGTGTGTGCGCGCGCGCGTCTGCCTGCTTGTTTTAAACTGAAGTGAAAAGTGTGTGTGTGTACTGTGATCAGAGAAGATGGTGCTTTGTTGGTCCCAGCGAGAGGGAGCAGGGTTTACCAGGTTGACCTCTAGCTGCCTGAGCTGGGCCAGAATGTAGCTGAAACGGTTTATTAAAGTAAAAATGATAGCAGAGCCTCAAATGTGGGGAGAAAATCAGAGCAGCAACCAGTCTTTGGTATTTGAATAACTGCTGTCGTTGGTTTCTGTCGCGGCGGAGGTGCGCGTGTCTTGAGTTTGACTGAAACGAGGCGAGGCTTCTCTTTGCGACTCAGGCAAGAGGATGCGACTTGTGATCGGCTGCTTCTTCCTGGCTTTTCAGGGACAAAGGGGTTGCACTTTGCCTCCTTGCTGGCTCATCCAGGATCAGCTCCTCCTCTCCAACCACCCTAAGCTTAACTACAGGAGAGGAGACACACAACTGACAGGAAGTCTTGGGGGCAGGTGGACTCTAAACTGTCTATATTCCCTTACCGCTCAATGAAATTATTTACACTTTATTCATTCTGCTTTTCAGCAGTGCATGCTTCCCGGTGCTGATTTGGGAGCAACTCTGTCCTTTTTCAGTATCGTTTTCTTTAACCATTATCAGGACAGTAGCTGCCCCCAGATCAACAGCTCAGGAGGCAGCATTGCTTTGCTGTTAGAGAAGGGATAAGCAACGTCTGTAAAACGCCTCTCGATAATGTTGTTACTGTTTTGGTTCCGAGCTTAATCTTATTTGTATCTACTGTCAGCCTGTGCGTGTGTGTGTGAGACTTGTACAAAAGCTGTGCGTTTGAACTCATTACCATGCCAAATCGAGGAGGGAGGGAAGGAAAGGGATTGATCCTTTTTGGTTTTTTTCATTGTAGATGTGTATGTGTGCATATGTGTACTTAAAGCTGGACAATGTTATGCTTGAAGAAAAAAAATGTCATTTGCAAAAGGATGATGTGAGGAAAAACTTTTTAGTAAAGTGAAAACCACCATGAGCAATGTACAATCCCCAGGGCTGCCAAGCAGCTTCCCAGATGAGGGGAGGAAAGAAGGAAGGAAGGAAGGAAAGGAACAGAGGAGGGAAGCTGGCTGGTGATACTCTACTACTTTTTAACGTTTAAGAAAAAAATAATGTGACTCTTTTGTGTTTCTCTTGACTTAACTATCCTGTGAGTAAATGCTATATTATAACACACCTGACGGCTCCTACAGTCGATCAAAAAAACGCTTATTTTTTTGACAGGAAAAAAAAAAAATACAAAAAAACCACAAAAGAAAAAACATAAAAACTGTGAGAATCTGCTGTCTTTTTTTGTTGTTTTACATTTAGTATGAACACACAAACCCTGAAAAGCTTTAGTCTAACCAGCACAAAGATGTGGGTGGGAGGGGAGGGTGGGTGGGTTTATCAGGGGAAGGGTGGGTGTTGCTCAGAGAGACTATGCAGTGGAGTGTTGAACCCAGGCTTCCATGTCCACCTTGGGTTTTTTCTTTTTTGCTTACTTTAAAGAAAACAAAAAAAAAAGATTATACACAGCTGAGATGGGATTCCCAGTAATATTCCTCAAAACATGTCGTGCCATCATTAAATTGTACTTCGAGTACAGCTAATAATAATAATGATATAAACTGAGAAACCTTTATTACCTAGCAAACGGCGGGCCAGTTGTAGCAGGAGAGGAGGAGAGGTTAAGATTTGCAAAAGTCAATTTGTTGATTCATCTCCTTGATAAGCCGAGAGGAGTGAGGCCGGTGAAACTGCAAATTTTACACAACTACAGTGCTTTTTTTATAGAGATTCTATCAATCCACAATGTGTAGTTGGATCACCTGTAAACCTATTATGCACATCACTTTGGGAGACTGTTGAACTATATATAATATATATATATATATATGAGAATATAATCGTACAGTGTCTATAATCAGTGAGGGGGATGTCTTCCTCTCTTACAAACAAAACAGGAAGTACCTTTTTATTTTCAAATGTCTTCCTCGGGTCATCAAAGGATTTTATCTTTAAACATGGGTGGAATCTGCACTTTTTGAAGGACAATCTTTATTTGTATGGGTATAAAAATTGACAAAAAAATAACGAAGTCGCCTGATATTAAAGGTATAGAAAACCAACTCCAGTGTGCTCGAATAATGAATGTCTCCTCTGATGCTGTCTTATTTGTTTGCTTTCATTTAATCCTTTTATCCTTCCTTTTGTTGCTTGGTTTGTTCTGTATTTTATTTTCCTCTTTATTTTTTTCTGGATTTTATTGCTCTTAAGAGAATCTGTACTAAGGTGTAGAGTTAGTAGGTAGTAGGTCTTCTGTTGGCTGTACTCGTATACTGATTACTGTTTGTAACCCTCTGGCTTCTGCAGCCAGCATTCAAAGCTGTATAACTTGGGTACAACCCTTAATTAAAGACTAACAATGACAACAGCCGTCTCTCTGGGTCTTTATTTCTCTTGTTGGAAAAGTGGCTTGACGTTTCAGTGCATTTTCTTTATAGTTCCTTTGAAAAAAAGAATTTGAACTTTAATTGGCTTGTATTTTAAATTGTAAGAGTTTACTGTAAACTTTGTTTCACTCTGAATTGTCTTAATTTTTTTTATTGTTTTAAGCAATTCATACAATATATAGACAAAAGCATTGGACCACACATCTTAATCACTGAATTTAGGCATTTCATTCAGTCTCATTGCCACAGATGTATAAAATAAAGCACCTATCCATACAGTCCGCCTTTACAAACATTTGTAACAGACTTGGTCAGTCTAAAAAGCTCACTGAATTAAAGCATGGTGCTGTGGTAGCCCCCATTTCAACAAGTCACTTGGTATAATTTCTTCCCTTCTGGATGTTCCATGATCAGTTGTAAGTGGAAGCATTTAGGAGCCACAGAAACTCAGCTGAGAAGTGGCAGACGACGTAAAGTTGCAGAGTGGGGTTGCTGAGTGCTGAGGCACCTTGGTGTGTAGAAGTTGCTGATGTTCTGCTGACTCAACTGTAGCGTTCCAAACCACCTCCGGCATTAATATCAGCACAAATCTCTGCTGGGAGCTTCGTGACATGTTTCCATGGCCAAGCAACTGCATGCAGGCCTTGCATCACCAAGCATCAGATGGAGTGATGTAAAGCATGCTATTTCTGAATGCTGGAGCAGTGGAAATATGCTTTCTGGAGTGACAAATCACACTTCTCTGGCAGTCTGGGTTTGGTCAGTGTCTGAAGAACATTACCTTACTGACTGCCTTGTGCCAACTATAAAGTTGGTTGGCGGAGAAACAAGGCTGAGATGGTTTGGACATGTTCAGAGGAGGGATAGTGGATCTATTGGACAAAGGTTGTTGAGGATGGAGCTGCCAGGCAGGAGGAGAAAACCACAGAAGATTCATGGATGTAGTGAAGGACATGCAGAGGGTTGGTGTGAGAGAAGAGTATGCAGGGAATAGGGTGAGATGGAGGCAGATGATCTGCTGTGGCAACTGCTAACGGGAGTAGCCGAAAGAAGAAGAGGTAGTTGTATTTCTGGGGTTAACCTGGGGCCCTTAGTTCCAGTGAGGGGAAATCTTAATGCTTCAGTTTACTAAGATTTTTAACAGTTTGGGGAAGGTCCTTTTCTGTTCCAGCACGACTGAACCCCAGTGCACAAAGGAAGGTCCATAAAGACAAAATTGGTTGAGTTTGTGGAAGAACTTAAGAGTGCCTTGACCTTAACCACATCAAACACCTTTGGGATGTATAACAGCGGAGACTGCAAACCAGGCATCCAACATCAGTGTTTGACCTCATTAAAAGCCACATGACGATTTAACAAGCTTATGCCAACGCATTCAAATTCGTATGCAGAACATTGGTGTTAGATGGACATATACATATTATGCTAGTGTGTTGCCAGCATTCGCAACTTGAAGCCCATTTATACCACTCCCCTTAAACGCACCACATAGCAATTATAGGGCAGCTGTGTGTTAGAAACATGTTCAGTTCAACTGGATCACGTCAAATATATCTACAAACGGCAATATGCGTTGGGGTATGTTTGATATGTTACACATATGTTAACATGTTTTCATAGGTGATTAATATGTTTTGGGTACGCTAGACGACATCTCCATGTATTTTGACTTGAGTAACCTGTCTCTCTGTATGCATTAAGTACCTGCAACATGTGGGACGTATGAGCCATACACTGACAAACGGAGATTTTGTGCATGCTCAAAATTTTCCAGTGGCCTTACCGTACTACCAAAATTAAATGTTCAGGTCAGACATGTGGACACTCGAGTCTCGCTAAACATCTCCACCAATCAACCTCATTTTTTAAAATCTGTATTTGTTTTAAAGTTTTTTTTAATTTAACTTAAAATTATTTTTACCGCCTTTAGTTTGTAAATATGATGTATGCTAACTGTGCATCTCATACTTTTTGAGGTGAGGAAATGTTTTAGTTTAAAATCAGTATACTAATCAGATCCCTTTATTATTCCCAGTGGAAAATTAATCAATAAAACTTAATCTCGTTTGGCCTCAGGTGAAACTGTGGTATATAAAATGTCAATTTCTGCTACATCACTTTTCTAATCTTGGCTTTTTTGGTGATATTTTGGATGTTATTTTTGTAACTCAAGTGTGCACTGTCATAAAAAAAAATGGATATATCCACCATGATGTGGTTTGTGGACTCCACTTTTATTGACATTTTGGCCCATGCTTTTTTTTTTGGGAGAGGCAGGAACAAAGATCTTTCAGCTGATGTTGGAAAGATGCATCTACAAAATTCACAGGTGCAACATGCAAACTGAAAGTTTAGTTATTTAAAATTGATGCACTCGCTTTTGGAGCCAGCCTCATGTGGCCATAGGAGGGACTACTGGTTTAATTTTTCAGTACACAATGGTTATCATTTGGAAACGAAAATCTGAAACTCAAAGGACTTTTCTTTTTCCTGTTCCTTTCAGGGTTGGGCTCTGTAGATTGTGTGCCTTCTTCCATATTTTCATGGTATAACTCATGAGCTTTATTGCCCCTGTAGTTACTACAGTCCTGCACATCACCTTTGTTCTTAAAGAACTCTAAGAAAAATTTCTCTGCAAATACTACCTTAACAGAATCTCTTTCATGCTACCAAAATATAGCCTTACTCATTTCCTTATAACTGATTTCAACATGGTAAATCTCTTGCTCTCACATTCCAAAGAGACATTAGCTTTGTTGAGGATTTTAAACTGGCTATAGATGTTGTGTGTGAATGGTTCTCTCCAAGCAGCCCTATGAAAGGACTGGTAACCTATCCACGGTGTTCTCAGCCTCTGGCCCAGTGTCCGGCGCAGGTTTCAGTCCAGCTGCCACCTAAGATGCATATTAAGAAAATAAATGGATCGATATCTGTCTGTGGATTACGAAGCACAGCCAGTCGAACTTTTGTAGTTTTGGGGGTTATCAAACGAAAACAACTCTTCGGCTAAATGTGGGTCCTTATTTTTCAGTGATGGTACATAATATTGCTGCAGGATACCAGAACAATTTCAGTAGCACAAAAAGATTAAAACCACAGCTACATTTTTATCTGTCCTTGTAACCAAAGCTAAATAACAGCAGACACAAAAGCATCTGGTGTGTGTCTTTATTCACCTATTAATGAGAAATTATACATCAGAACCACAGGGTGGAGCTAGAAGAAGAAGAAAAAAATCAAACCAGTGATAACTTTGTTTAATATTGAAATTTATCTCCAAGCTCGCAGGAACATGTTCATTTAAATACAGTTAAACACGAGACACGGCAGCTGACGCTGACATCGCCATAATGGACAAGAGTTGCTGAAGTGGGAAACAGTTTGGCGCTCATCTGCTTCACGAGAACTTCCTGTGGGGTGGTGGTGGTGACCTATACAATAGAAAGAGCAAAACTGAGTATCAGCAAATAATTCTGAGGATCTAAAAGACAAAAGATTGCTGATGGTGACTTGCCTCTGCAGGGCTTTCAAACAGATTACTCATAAACATCTTTCTTATCTGCGATGTACTGTACAATCTCCTCAGGAGTCATCAACTTCTCTGCTTCTGCATCTGGGATCTCAAAGCCTGCAGCAAAAACAGAAATAAGTTACTGATTATTATGCTTAAACACAAACAGCAAATGACCGCTGGCCTGCACACCGAGTAAACTATGAAAAAAATACTCCACACGCACTTAGAATATAAAAATGTACCTTTGGCTACTCCCTTGTATTCTCCCCAAGGGGTTGCCACAGTGGATTAATCCACACTGGTAATCTGGTAGAGGTTTTTACACCAGATGCCCTTCCTGAAGCAACCCTCCACGGTGAGAGGGGCTTATGTCCTCACCTGAAATCGAACCAGGGACCTTTCGCTTGTAAGGCAAGTGTATAAACTACTACACTACAGGGCCAATATTCAAGTTTATAAGTGGCACTGATGCCAGCATGTCATGGCCATCCAAGGCTCAGAATTTGTGGGTTGAGAAAATTCTTCTTAAACTGAATAAACCTTTTCTGAAAAGCATCGTCACCAGACTGAAATCAGTTTTTATTATATTGTTCCATCTGAAAGTTAAAAATGTCACATTCCAGCACATAAATGCGCTATCCACGAAAATTCTACAAATGGTAAGATAAGGAGCCCTGTGCAGCATGTGGCTGACCATTTGAATGCAGCAGTGATGTTAAAGCTAGACAAAATGAGCCAGGCTTTCTTCAGTAAGCAACAGTTGGTATTTACATCAATGACTACAAACATCTCACTGACATTACAAGGGACAGACAAAGGCAATGGCTATGATTTTTTTTTTATTTAAACTGAAATAAAACTTCTTTGAGTACCAAAAATATCTTTATGCAGGAAAAGTCCTGTTCTGAGTATATTGTAAATCTGCCAGGACATGAGAGATGGAGACATAATAAAGAGGAGAGCAGTCATCTCTGAAAGGACTTTCTTGAACTTCATGAACACCTGATCTTGTGCAAAACTCTATTAGCCTTAATATACAGTGATTGAGTCTGGCATTTGACTATGAAGACATCACTGACACACCTCTTCAACCACATTATTCTCAATCTGGATGGGAGGGGGAAGACACATGCACTGAAAATGGTGTAATTTACACTTCACGACTCCTCACTTAAATTTGCCACATATTGTCACCATTAATCTAACAAATTTAAACAAAAAGGCGACAGATTGCTGCCTCGACTTAAATCCACTTCTAAAATTTATCCAGGCAAAAACACAAGCAAATAATGCTGAACTACTTCCTTCCTTCTCTGACAGTGTCACAGGGACTTGTCTTGTGCAGCTGCCCAAACCTGCTCTTCGGCACAAAGCGACTGCCTGAAGACATACATCAAGCCGATCCTACAGCACAGAGCTTCATATTCATCCTCTAAAGGTGAAATTTATACCACTTCAACCCAAGCGGACCCTCACAGGCAGCAGACTGCAACACTGACATTAGATTTCCAGAAAAGTTAGGATAGTTTTCAAAACGCTATAAAAACAAAAGTCTGATAGTTTAATTCGCATGAAACTTTAACTGACAGAGGTACAAAAAACAAGTTTTCAGTGGTTTTACTGGCCAACTTAATTGTATTTTCTAATTAGACACACATGTAGGATTTTGTGGCTGCAACACAACAAATTTTGGAACAGAGGCATGTTTACCATGTGTTGTATCACCTTTACTTTAAATAACACTTTAATTGTTTTGGAACTCAGGATACTGATTGCTGTAGTTCTACAATTGAAAATCTTGTCCATTCTTAATATAACACTTCAGCTACTCAACAGTCTGTAGGGGCTCCTGTTGATTCTCCTCTTCATGATCCACCATCAAGTTTCAATCGGAGATGCCTCTGGACTGGCAGCAGGCCAGTCAAACACACACAGTCTGTATCTACAATGTTGTAGCCCGTGCAGAATGTGGTCTGGCACGATCCTGCTGAAATAAGCATGAGCGCCCCAGGACATGGTTTCATCTTTGACATGAACTCCACACCCATCTTTTTTTTTTTTTTTGAATGGGCTGTAATGTGGACTCATCTGACCACAGCACATGGTTCCACAGGCTTTTGTTCCACCTGGGATAACCTCAGGTCCAGAGATCCAGTGTTGCCAACTCCTCAGTAAGGAAAATAGCTATTGGCTGTCCTAAAAGTCACTAAATAACATCACCTAATTTGCATAATGGACTATTTGCATGTAATTATAATGGATTCTGTATGAAAGAGGAATAATGTCATGGGAGAGACAAAAAGTGAGTTAAAAAAACACCCTAAATATGTTTAGAACTAAAAATGAACTCTGAAGAAACATTTACATTTACATCCGCTTCTGTAAGCCAGGAGGCTTTGGAAAGTCACCAGATTTAGTGAGAAAGTCGGCAAGTTGGCAACACTGCAGAGACGTCGGTGGTGTTTCCGTATAAAGTCGATGTATGGTTTCCTTGTATAATACAGTTTCAAGCTGCATTTCTGTATACAGGGAAAGACTGGGTTAAGTGGCAATTGTTTTCCCTGAGCCCAGGTGGCTATATTTGTCACAGCAGCACGGTAGTTTCTGAGGCAGTGTTGCCTCAGGGCTTGAACATCACATGTATTCATCAGTGGGTTCTGATCTGGTCCTTTATGCACTGAGATGTGTACAAATTCTCTCAATTTTTTCCCACAATATTATGCTCTATAGATGTTTTAAGTCGCAAATTCTCTGCAGTCTTGGACTGAGAAATATTCTCTTTTTAAACTGATTAAAACTTCTCTCTCAAATTTTGGCACAAAGAGCTGAACTATAGCCCATCATTGCTTGCAAAGACTGAACCTTTGATGGATGCCATTTTTATACCCAGTAATGATACCTCACCTGCTCCCAATTAGCTTGCTTAATGTGAAGTTTCACAAGCTAGCGTTACTTGAACATTCTGTGCACTTTACAATCTTATTTTGACACTGTCCCAACTTTTGTTCAGTGCGTTGCAGCCATCAAATTCTAAATTTGTGTGTGTGCGCAAAATACAATTCATTCCGTCAGTAAAACTACTGAAAAGGTTTTAGTTGTAGTTTTGTCAGTTAAATAAAGGCTCATGTGAATTAAAATATCAGATCTTTTCTCTTGCATTTTGGAAAATATCACAATAGTGTTAGTACACACCACATCAGCACTGAATCAGTGGCAACCACATGTTGTGTGATGAACAAAGTTAGATTTATAGGTTCAAGACAGGTGAACTCATTTATCCTGCAGGGTACAACAAGAGTCATATTTTGCCCCTCCAATCATGAGCACCACTCATGTCCAACAATAGGCTTTTTTTGTTGACATGATGCCTAAAGCCTTTGTCTGTAATAGCTTCCAATGCCATATGCTGTGCATAAAGAGGCTTGTTCTCACCGAACTCGTCTTCCATGGCCATGATGATCTCCACCTGGTCCAAGCTGTCCAAACCCAAATCTTTCATGAAGTGGGAGGATGTCTGCAGCTGTGGAATAGAAATTAAAACCGAACGTTAGAAACATCAATTTCTAGACAAAATGAAATGTCAAATCACGCTGCAGCTCTATAGGTTGGTTCTGAATGAGCACACCAGTTTTAGCACAGTCATCACAGTCAATAGGAAACACTTAATACAGCAAGCTACATCCATGAACCTTCTCTGTGGTCTTCCTCTTTTCCTCCTTCCTTGCAACTCCACGTTCAACATTCTTTGTCCGACACAGTCACTATCCCTCCATTGCACATGGCAGACCATCTCAACCTTGCCTCTCTTTGCCTCTAAAATGTTCAGCCTGAGCTGTTCCTCTGATTGGACTCATTTCTAATCCTGGTCACTCCTAGCGACACTTGAGAATTTAAGAAGTTCATGAAGGACTTTGGCTTTTATTTTTCTCATTAAAAACAGGTTTTTAAATAAACTGATGACATGAAATCAACTAACTTTTCTTTAACTTTCTTCACATGAGGAAAAAGAAGCACCGATCTGCATGAGACTTTCTTAATTAGCAGCTGCTCATTCTCACCTTCTCTGGGTTGATCTTGTCGTAGAGCTTGAGTACATACATGACCCGTTCTTTGATGGTTTCTAGAGTGAGGGGAGGCAGGTCTCCATACTGTCGGCACAGCACGCCCACCGAGGGGATCTACGGATTGCCAAGAGGAAGACAGGAGAGTTAGAAGTGCACAGCGTTGAAAGGAGCAGAGGGAAAAGAGGGTTGAAATCACTGAGCCTATAAATCAGCTGTCCTCAGGAGTGTGTGTTACATACAAGCATGCAGAAGGATCCTGAAGGAACTGAAAGCATACCGAGCACTAAACTACAACACGTGGGCAACAATACTGCTTAGATTACATGTAAAGGCTGGAAAAAGTTACTCCAAGTTGTAGAATAGGATGCAAATAAGATGGGTGGAAACTGCTCTGTTTTTCAGGCTTTTGATGTGTGACTGTATTTTATTATTACTCTAATCATACACTTTCTAATCTCCTTCCATCTGGCAGGTGCTACAGGAGCTTCTGCTCACACACCAGCAGACTTGGGAAGACCTTTTTCCTTGAGGCTGTTACACTGCTGAACTCTACAAAACAATGTTAAACTTTAGTACACTGACCCAATACGCTTTATTCACACTCTTATTTCATCGCTTTCTTGCACAAGCTGAACCCCTGAACCATTTACACTATGTCACAGTTACAACTGATTTTAAGTACTGTACATTCTGTAGTATATATTGTATATAAAACAAATTTATGTACTGCCAGTTATAGCATCAACCATGCCTTAGTGCTTTATTGCTATATACCTGCACCTTTAGTATATATTACTATTCTTTTGCAATTCTGGTTAGATGCCAACTGCTTTTCAATGGCTTCGTACCTGTACTTTGCACAATGACAAAGTTCAGTTAATCTGATCAGTTTTACTAAACACAACCCCGATTCGAAAAAGGTTGGGAGGCTGTGTAAAATATTAATAAAAACAATGCAATGACTTGCAAATCCCATAAACAATATTTTATTCACAACAGAACATAGAAAACACCAAATGTTTAAAGTTTTCCCATTTCATGAAAAATACTAGCTCATCTTGACTTTGATGGCAGCAACACATCTCAAAAATGTTGGGACAAAAGTAAGTAGTGTTAGAAAGAAACAGCTGGAGGAACATGATACAACTAATCAAGATAAGTGACAACAGGCCAGTAATGTGACTGGGTATAAAAAGAACACCTTAGAGAGGCAGAGTCTCTCAGAAGTAAAGATGGACAGAGGATCAGCAATCTGTGAGAAACTGTCTCTATAAACTGGAACAATTTCAGATTAATATTTCTCAATGTAAAACTTCATTGTCTGTGAACACAGTTCACTGTGCCATCCACAAATGCAGGTTAAATTTCATCATGCAGAGAAGAAGCCATACCCGAACATGAGCCAGAAACACCACCGTCTTCTCTGAGCCAAAGCTCGTTTAAAATGGACTGAGGCAAAGTGGAAAACTGTCCTGTTGTTTGACGAATGGAAATTTGAAATTTTTTTGGAAATCATGGCCGTTGCATCTTCCAGACTAAAGAGGAGAGGGACCACCCGACTTGTTACCAGCACTCTGTTCAAAAGCCTCAATCTCTGATGATATGGGGGTGCATTAGTGCCTATGGTACTGGCAACTTGCGCATCTGGAAAAGCACCATCAATGCTGAGAAGTATGTGCAGGTTTTAGCACAACATAGCCTCCCCTCCAGATGATGTCTTTTTCAATGAAGGCTTTGCATATTTCAGCAAGACAATGCTAAACTGCATACTGCAGCTATTACAACAATATGGATTCGTAGTAGAAGAGTCCAGGTGCTGGATTGACCAGCCTGCAGTCCAGACCTTTCACAAAATGAAAACATTTGGTGCATCATGAAATGCAAAGTACAACAAAGACGACCCAGGACTGCTGAGAAACTGGAGTCCTGTATCAGACAAGAATGGGATATTCCTCTCCCAAAGGTCCAGCAGCTGGTCTCTGTTCAAAGAAGAGGGGATGCTACACATGGCCCTGTCCCAACTTTTTTGATTTGTGCTGCTGCCATGATTTCAAGATGAGCTTTTGATATGTTTTCTATGTTCTTTTGTAAATAAATTATTGGTTTGAGATTTGCATAATAACAGAATTTCCCCTATATTTAACCGCAGATCATGCACCCTTTCTGTCTACTTTCAATTTTAGATCTACTTTCAGTAGTGCAAAGTGTGCTCAATCATCTGTAACATTTTCCTCACTGTGCTGTAAAAACATTCATTGCAGCAAAACTTTCTGCTCAGCTGGAGTCAGCCTTGCAGGTTAAGCTGAGCGACAACATCGGAGCGTCAATGAACTCTCAAACTCAGCTAACTAGCCGGCTATCCGACAAGGAAAACACGTCCGTTCTATCACCAAAACACAACCTTTGGGTGTTTCATATTTTCCAGCCACAGCGAGAGAGCTCCACATAAGTAAAATAAGCTGCTCGTATGAGGCAGTGAGCTTTCAGCGGGTTGAGATCAGCCCCGTAGCTTTGAAAGACGTCGGTAGGTCACAGCCGCTAGGCCGCGATGCTTCAATGTTACCGCAAACTCACCCGGCTCTGACCGACCCACCGCGACCTCCGGCTGTCTGCGGCGAAGGAGAGAGGTCGGTGGACGGCTGCCGCCGCTCTTACTACGAGGTTACCGGAGCAAAGCCGCAGCGAAGGCCGAGCGAAGGAGCGGACACACTGCTGCAGGACACGAGCCGCCATGACGGAAAGCAGTGACTGGGAGCTGCCAGCGCGCAAGCCAGCGAAGAAGAAGCAGGGTCAAGGGCTCCGGTGTACGCATGCGCAAAGCAAAAACTGCGCGTTTATTTCGAATTTAGTACTTTATTTAAGCTTTGTTTGTTTAGGTTTATTTTAAAGAAGTATTCAAATATAAACGCTGACTTTAGTAAACTTAAAAAAAACTGCTGAGGAGCTAGGATTCAGTCCAGGGAAAACCAATCGATCCCAGAGTCGTTTTATGATTACCTAAACACGTGGGAGAGATGTGTGGCCTGATATGAATATTTCACAAACTGCTGAGCTACTGTAAATTTCCAATATCCACCTCTAGTGTTTACAAAGAATGACCTAAAAAAGAGAAACTGTGCAGTGAGCAGCAGTTGTCTGGGTGAAAATACCTTGCTGATGCCAATGGAAAATGGCCAGACTGCTTCAAGTTGATAGGAAGGAAACAGCAACTCATATAGCCAATCCTTACAGTCAAAGTGTGCAGAAGAGCATCTCTGAATGCGCAACATGTCCAGCCTTGAAGTAGATATGCTACAGCAGCAGAAGACCATACTAGGTGTCACTCCTGTCAACTAAGAACAGAAAACTGAGGCTACAATTTAGATGGGCCCATCAAAATTGGACAAGAGAAGATTGGAACAACATGACTTGGTCTAATGAGTTTCAACATTCGGATGGTTGGGTAAGAATTTGGTGTAAACAACATAAACATAGATCCATCCTGCTTTTTATCAATGGGTTCAGACAGGGGTTTTTTTGTTTGTTTTTGGCACATTTTGCTCCCCTTAGTACCAACTGAGCATCATTTAAATACCGCAGCCTCAGTGAGTTTGTTGATAACCATGTCCATCCCTTTGTGAACACAGTGTACCCATCTTCTGATGGCTACTTCCAGCAGGATAATGCACCATGTCACTAAGAGCGAATCATCTCAAACTGGTTTCTTGAACGTAACGGTGAGTTTACTGTATTCAGATGGCTTCTACATTCATCAGACCTCAATCTAGTGGAGCACCTTCTGGGATGTGGAGGAATGGGAGACTGGCATCATGAATGTGCAGTTAACAAATCTAGAGTGAATGTATGTTTCTATCTCTTTGAGTCCATAAATTACATTTGTATGGGGCACAGGGTCCTGGGGGAACGCTATATCATTTCACTGTGTATTTTATATGTAGCTGAAATAACAATAAAGTAATCTAATCTAACATTTCTCTATAACAGGGGAGTCAAACTCATTTTATAACAGAGAAGAGGGTCACTGAGGCTCTGCAGCATGAGGAGGGGCCTCAAGCTGCTCTAGCAGAGACAATAATTTTTCTTCACCTCATCAGAGGATGCTGCGGCCGGTTTCCAACAATTTGTGTTGAAAACAAAGGCTACTGAATGGTTATTACTAGCTGCTTCTAAATGAGCATACGAATTGGCACACACAAGAGGAGGAAAGTGAGGCGTTCTGCAGGTTAAGCTGTTTGGACTGGCCAGGAGATCTGGACACCAGAGATTACTGCTCTTCATCGTTGTTTTATACTTGAGACTGTCTTGCATCTTTCAGCTTTATGAGCTATTTAAAGTCCAGACTCTTTAAAGACATCTGTTTGCATCTTTGAAAAATACATGACGATATGCTTTTGTCATCCATGTCCGACAGTGCCACGTGATGAACTGATTGAATTCAGTATACACAAGAATACAATATTGAAATGATTGAAAACAAAACTGTCAGTGAAAATGAATGCATGTTATTTATTTACAATATGTACAAGCATCTGCATGAGCAGAGGAGGGTCACCGAGTCTCTGCAGCATGAGGAGGGGCCTCAAGCTGGTCTAGCAATGAAAACAGCGTTTCTTCAGTGATGTCGTGTCCAAAGAAATTTTCATCAGCAGTTGAGTCCCATACTGTGGACGGAAGAGGATCCACATCACAGGAAGGGCCGACCTGATGTGCTTGAGGCCCAGGGAAGAGGTCTGGGTGCGGAGCAGAGACATGCTGAGGCAGTGCAGTGAGGGAAAGCAGCTGTGGAGTCGCCTCCTCAGGTTTTGATGCTGCAGCACAAAAACATGATCAGTCTTCTAAATTAAAAAAAAACCTTCAAGACAAGATGTTGCTCCTTATATCTGTAATAAGCAACATTTAAATGCCAATATTGATTGAAATGAGGGTCACAGTGAGATCAGCTTTTCAGGATTTCTGTTCCTTTGGTGGCATTGTTTTAGATATCTGCTTTTTTGTACCATCCATGTTGATAAAATTTGTTGTTGTTTGATCATTAAATGTAAATGCTTGACAGCACTACAAACTGCCCAACAAATCTCACTTAATGCTTTCACATATTTCACAAATATATGTCATAATTGATGAAATGCACAGATTTTATGGCCTTTAATCTAATGCAGTCAAATTCAATTATAATCCAGTATGGTCACATCTCATCTTGTTTTCATCACATTTCACATGAAATAAATGTTGTGATTCCCAGAAATCTTGTCTTACCTGCAGCCAAGGTGCAGCGTCGGATCCGCTTCCTCTTTTTGCCCTACAAACAAACAAAAAAACATCAGATTTTTCATCAGCTGATAAAAGCTTTCTGCAGTGTCACTGTTTCATCAGCTTCAGTGCAGTGATATGGAAATGTACGTAGCAGAGTGGACATACATAGTTGTCCTTAGTGGACCAGTCCGGATGTTGCTGGGTGTGAAGCAGTCTTTCTTTGTGTGCCTGATCATAGTATGTGGCCTGCTGATCCTGTGACAGAGATTTCCACTGTTGACAGAAGAACACAGTGTCAGCATGTTGCTCTACTACTACTTCTATTACTGCTACACATAACTGCAGGACAGCTGGTACACATGGAAACATAAGCATAATATATTAACAGATGTGTAAATACAAGTAGAGCTACACACTTACTCTCTGTCCCACGATAGCATTCACGGCTGCACTCTCAGTAAGATTGAGCTCAGAAACCACCTTTGGCCTCTGCTCCTTTAGGAAGAGCATGAAGGCGTTGGGTGGCTTCTTGATGTACGGCCGGTTTGCATCCTGCTGGACAGGACGCTTTCTCTTTCTACAGGAACAGATAAAGAAACTCAGGGTAAGACTGCATGTTACCAATGTGCAGAAAGTCATTTGAAAGACAAGAATAAACTTCTGGATTTTAAACATCTGAATTTAAGCCATATAGTTTACTTAAAGCACCATTAAAGGAGGCTGATTATAATAATATTGATGCATGCATCTTGGCAGGCAAATGATAGACACCCGATGCATTTCTACAGGTCATGATTCAGTCCCATTGAAGAAACGTCTAAAAGAAGCAGAACAAACTTACTTTGAACTGGAGTTGTTGAGTGGGCGAGCAGCAGGGGCAAGATCACACATTATCACACCATTCCTACACAGATACAGAGAGACAGATATGAGATAATAGAGTTTATGAAGATACAGCAGCTGTGTTCACACTTATGTTTGTGTGTTTTACTTACAGATATCCAACAGGATGCAGGTACTGGACCATGTCCTCAGGCATCACTGGTATATTGCAATTCTGTAGTCACAAAACACACACAAGAGGTGATCGGATAAGCACCAATTGTCTCATTTGTCCACCAGGTGGCAGAAGTTACCCTCTCTTTTAGATATAAAGCCCTGAACATAAACATGTGACAACTGTGAGGCCAAAACATATATTGAAGATCTGCATCAGGCAGAATAGTTATCATAATATTCCTAAATGTTTCTTTTGAGGCTCACAGAGGTCAGTAATATTTAATCATGTGAACGTTGGTCTTTAGTTAACTAGTCTTAAATGAA